>KK121163.1:76689-154261 GCA_000611955.2 Stegodyphus mimosarum
TTTTTTTAAATCCATTATATGAGGGATCCAGCTGAGTTTGTTATCGAAGATGAGTCCCAAATATTTGAGCTGCGGCACAATCTTGATCCGCTGATTATTTAGCGTGATGCGCGGTTGACGCGCAAGTGAACCACCTTTTTTGGGGTACAACACTATCTGTGATTTGCTCTCTGCTATGCGTAATTTAAAAGTGTTGCATCTGGTGTTGAAGATGGAGCAGGTCTCGTTGCAGTTAGCTTGGAGCTCCCTTCTGGTACGTCCTTTTACAATAAAAGCCGCGTCATCAGCGTAGGCTATTACTTTAGTATGTGATGGCCACTGCTCTGCTATTATGCGGTTGAAAGTAATGTTCCACAAGTGAGGGCCCGCGCACGAGCCTTGTGGGCATCCACGGGTTTGCCTCCTTTGTAGAATACCACCATTGTGCACTATGATCGTAATTCTGTCTGATAGGTAGTGTCGGATAGTGCGGTAAAGGTTGGATGGGCATCTGGCATCCGCTAATGCGTTTAGGACGGCGGGCCACCACAAAGTGTCGAAGGCACTTTTCAGGTCTAAACTGATGAATGCCGTGTGGTTGCCGCTTCCCTTGTTTGCAAGTATTTCGTTCTTCACTTCTGCTAGCGCATGGACTGCTGATTTTCCTTTTCTGAACCCAAACTGGTAGGGGCTTAGGTAATCCGTAAGATGGAGATGATGCCGCAGTCTGTTCATTAAGAGCTTTTCGTAGACTTTTCCCAACGCGGGCAACAGGCAAATTGGCCTGTACGAGTCCGGGTTGGTGGGGTCTCTATTCTTCTTTAAAAAGAAGACCGCTTGGCCTACTTTAAAGCATCTTGGAAAAGTGCCTGTGTCGTACAGACTATTGAAAAGGGTCCTGAAGAATTCAATATTGGTGTGTATCACCACCTTAATGATCTTATAGTTGACACCGTCCGGACCCGGCGCTTTTTTGCTAGGTAGTTGGCGCAGCACTTGCTGGATCTCATGAGAGGTGAATAGCTGATCATTTGGGTGGTGGGTGTCCAGAGCCGTGTTCCGCAAGGAGTGTTGTTCTGTTGAGTCCTCATCCTCATTATCTTGCGGGAAGACCGCATCCAGGATGCCATTTAACGTGTGCACAGTGGGACTGTTGTTGTTATTTCCTGTTGCTGATAGAAGATGGAAGTTGGTTGGCATGAACCTTTTTCCGGTGGCCAGCTTGTGGTGGATACCATATGGGGCTGTAGTGTCTGTACAGAAGGCCCTCCATGCACTTAGTTTTGCCTGAAGAATCATCCTTTTATATTGTGCCCTTTCTCTTTGAAATGTTGTCAGAAAAGACGTCTCGGTGCCATTGCTCCTCTGCCGTTCTCGTTTGAGTCGACGTCGGAGGGCCCGGCATTTCTTCTGTTGAACTCTGAGTTCATTGGTCCACCAGCTCAGTGTTTGTAATCTTTTAGTTGATCGCGCTGGAAGAGTTTCCTCGCATGCACTCTGTATTGCTCTAACGACGTTTTCAGTGAGTTCTTCTAGCTCCGTCTGAGTAGACTCCGTAACTACCCTGATACGTATTCTATCTAGGTGAGTCTTACATCGTCTGATGAATTGCTTTACCTTTCTTCCGGGAAGGTTGTAGCGTCGGATGATAGAAGTAGTCGTCTCACATGCTATGGTGAATTTTATATAATTGTGGTCGGACACACTTATCTCTTCTACTACCTCCCATTCCTGTACCAGAGGAGCGACACCAGTGGTTGAAATAGTCAAATCCGGCCAGCCCTTGGCGTAGATCCTATTAAATGTAGGGGGTGCATCAGTTGAGTTGTGAATTACTAGATTGTTGGCTGAGATATAATCCTCCAGATGTCTGCCTTTATCGTCGGTGTCAGCATAGCCCCAGCACACATTGTGGGCATTAAAGTCTCCGGCGAATACCACCCCATCATTTCGAAAATCTCTGAGCACTTTAGACATGAATTCTGTGGTGGGGTCAATTCAGAATAAATTATCATTGTCTCAATCATTTAGTACATGAGAAGTTCTTTTAGGCTAAGAAATGGGCTGTCAGCTGACCAGAGCTCAGCAACGGCCGAGAGATAGAGTCGCTAAACACTTGGAGTTCGATTCGAGGCTCGAACCCCCCGAACGGGCTGGCTGCATGGCCGTTTTGGTGGTTTTCCTCGTGTATACAACTTGCCTCAAGACTTTGCCGTAATTCAGTAAACCAAACCAAATCAAACCTAGTTGATTTAATAATTTACAATTCGTTTAAAGATTTTGATTGCCGGCCGTATTAAATACTAAACAGTGACTTGTAACAAATTTAGACAATCAATATTTTAAAACACGCAGTTATAGTGTCCATAAGAGTTAGAATGTATTTTCCCAACGGCAAAAAGGAATATTAGAAACCTAAAATTTTAATGGGATACATACAATTTAAGATGGCTTAATGTTAAGACATTTATTTAACTTACTAAATAAGACAGGTCCAAATGATCCTTAAGAAACAACTAAAACTTACATAACAAATACAAGACAAAGTACTGGTTTACAAAGACTTGTTATGAAAAATTCAGATTAGAGGAGAAATTATTTACCTTACACGTTCTTTGTGCAATTAGTAGACGTCACTGACTAAAATGACCTAAATATGACGTTATAAGTAGTTAAGTTTTGGGCATTCCCTTTTCTGCCAACTTAATGGCACTAAATGTCCTCACCCCAATCTGAACTGAGACAGAGGTTCAATCCCTGGCCCAGAACCTTGGAGGGGTCGGCGCCAACGCACCTGGAGTTAATTTCCCAGGGCGACACTGGTCGTCTATTTATTACCTACTAAAACCTGTCGTACCAGTCGCTCGGGCTGTCGGTCGCAGAGGGCAGCCCGAGCCCAGGGAAATCGAGGTGCTAGCCCCCGGGCTACTAAAGCCGTTCTGCTTTAAGACGTGCCAGACCACCAGGCGAGCCAATAAATGACCTTTCTTGAGCCTCTAGAACCACTAGGTTCATAATTTGTAGACCCCCGTGGCCAAGACTGCCTAGGTACAGATCTCAGCCAGTAGCTTCGCAGAATTCTCTACGTCGACCCCCCGGTTGGGTATGATGTGATAAAATTAACATATTTGCTCACGAATGTTTCTCAATTCCATCTTAAAAAATTTCAGATGTTATAAAAATTCTCGTGTTCCTTTAATAGCAATTAAAAAAATTTCTGAAGTATAAAATGGATTATAGAGTACTTTGAAGATAGCAGTTGAAACGGCTACAGATGTAGTCATCCATAATACTTTAAGTTGAAAGTAAATTTTCTTTAAATGCTTCACCTCTTCGCCTGTGGCTTTACATGATTGTTTTCCCTTAAATGAATGTTACTGCCATACTTGATTATGTAGCATTCTCTAAAATTAATTAATTTTCTAGTATGTTGCTGGATTTGTTAATACTGGGGTTCCTAAATCCAGTTGTAGTTTAAGCATTTAATCTTCTTGGAGAAAACGAATGCGTAACTAGTTTAATAACAGTAAATTTCATTAAAATCAAGTAATTTATTACGACTAGTTTCATTCCCATCATGTAACAATATGTTAAAAGGGAAATTTTCGCCAGAAAATGGGAACAAAAATTGAGTTAAAAGGAAGTTTAAACTACGTTTCCTATGACGGAACAATAACCAAAAAACCACATTTATGAAAAATGCTCGAAGGATTTAAAAACGCTTCTTTCATAGTACAGGTTGGGTTCGAAGTCATGAAACACTTAGCAGTATCTCCAAAATACTTTTCGAGGCTTATTTTTGCAAAGATGTGATTCACTTGAAGATTCCAAAAATGGTTAATTGGTTAATTAATCAGTCTTAAATTAAGTTTCAAACACAAAATGTTTCCTATTAAACATTGCTTTTAATAATACAGCTCTACATATTTATTCCATCATGTTAATAAATTCATATTATACACAGAGCATTATACAGTTAGACAAATACACAGAACAAAATGTATGCATACTTTAATAACGTCTGACTTTTATCTGCATCGTTGTTTAAGGCAGTGCAGGGGAAACAGAAGCAAAAAGATTAACCTTACTTAGTTTCTGACCTGTAATCACTTTTAGTAATCTTTTCAATCCAAATAAAAATATGCTAAGGAAATAAAATAAAACGCTTTTAAGCTAGGATTGCTTACTAGCTGTAGCATTGCACAATTAAACAACAAATAATTTGCAATCCACTTAAGAGTGCTATGTTTGATTTTGTACAATAATAAAGTAACTAGACAAACCCAGAGGTTTCTTCTTTGTAATGCCCTCACTTTGATTCCTTAACAATTCAAAGCAACGTGGAGCTACGAATTAATGGAAAGCAAGAGCTAGTCATTCATCCCAAGCGGAAGCATTATTAAACATTAGTGGCACGAATGATAATCTATTTCCGTATTGCAAACTCTTATCTAGTTTACTCTAAGTAATCGATTTGTCAGCATAAGTATCGCCTATTACTCACTTGTTTATTTTTCTAATCCCACTTCTGCAATATTTGGTAAAATAATAGTAGAAACTACGCTTATTCTTTTACTAAACTGTTACTGAAACTGTCACAATTTGAAGATGTTTTGTATTTAAATGCACAACAAAAAGTAATTACTATCAAACTTGAGAAAATTCTTTTTTTAAGGCTTCATCTTTAATTCTTTATTGTCATAATTCATGTATATTGTAATATTCTAGCTAAAATGAAATTCTTTGAAAGCTAGAATACTGAGGAACTACGCAGCGATTGTTCGCTGAGTTCATGTTGCGTAATTAACAGCTTCAAAGAATGATTAAAATACTCTTTTATTCTAACTAGAAATAAAATAACAGAAGTCCCCTTTTGGGCGTACAAGAAGCTTCCACTTGGGCTTTAACGTAACACAGGAAATATAAAACCAACTGATGCTAAATAGAATTAATCAGCCGAAGCGGCACGGAACCAATCTCGCGTAGTTGGACCTTAACTAAGAAACATCGGCGAAAGCTAACAAGTATAGTAAGTCCGGCCGTAGAATAGGAAGCTTTGACTAATAGCAACAACGTGGCCGAAAGGTAGAACACGCACTCCTTCTGAAGTAACTCAGACCTCAGCTTAAATACTAGTTTCCACCTTACTTGCATAAAGCGCAATACTAAAAACTCATTCTAATAGGAAAACATAGATAGGAAAATGAAAGCGTACAGGAAAGGCTTGTCTTAAAATAAAAATAACTATCGGATAAATAAAGTAAATCCCTGCAATATCAAAATATGCAAAAGCGTGGATCAAGCATGGATCATTCTATTTTTATCAGTTCATCAATAAAGACATAAATGGTTTACTGAAATACTTTTAAAATATAGAATTACAAAGCATTTGAATCTCCTTCTATGTTGTCAAAATCAGTACAATTGTTACAAAATGGACGACTTTTACCACAACTATGAATTAAAGCTCGGGATATTTTGACGTTCCCTTAGATACCAAGTCCATCTACACAATATCCAGATTGCTAAAACACTTTCTTAGAGCATCCCGAAAGATATCGCTGGTTTCATGCCGATGGCTGAAATCATTTCTGTTGTGAGTGGATTTGGAGGCAGTGTATTTCAACAACAGCTGGTTGAATGTTTGAGTCCAAGTACCCGGACACTCGGGAATCCTCACTACCAAAATATCAAAATATTCCTCAATGCTCTAACCGCGTGCCATCCGGCGTTATATTCAAATTCAGTTTGCTGGACCTGGCAATGCGTTGAAAGCAGACTGTTGACGGAATTATTGGCTTCCAATGCCTCCTCCAATGGATGCGGGAAAGGATTTAATTAGGCACTCGCAATCGTGAATTTTGTTCATGTGGGAATCTGTTCCTCTCTCCTGTTTCAGAAGATTTCAGATTGGGGGACGGTTTTCTGCTCTGCATCTGGTGGTAAATAATTGTGGAAGAGGAACCCAGAAGGGAAATTCGAATCTCCACCTTTAAGATATTTCTTGACTAAGGAATTGAAAGTACTCTAAGTTATGAATTAATGTCTTTGTGACTAATGCGATAATTAGGTTTACTTCAGCTCAAAATTTTCCAGTAATAAAGGAAAATATATTATTAAAATATACTACTTAAGTTTCACACATATTTTGCGAAATGTTTGCGAATGTCATTCGAAGAAATTTAATCAAATGATTAATAGTAATAAAAAATATTTGATAGCATTTATGTTCAGGTAAATATAAACAATTTCATGTTAGGGATTTAATTTAAAAATTTTATATAAGAATATGCATGTATCTATCTATCTATATATAAATCACTGTGTTTAGGTAATGTGTTTTTAGCATGTACTTGTGAATTGTTTTATAGTTAAACGAAGAAATTATTTGCTTGATGCAATGCAATCATTAGATACGAACGAAGTATAACGCAGGAAAAATCACGTTCAGGTTTTCAGTTTGCAACGGAAGACTGGAAAAACAACTTGATTGGTTGTATTGTAGGATTCCCCTTAGCACAATTGACCAATTATTCAAATTTTTGCTATCTTTTCTGAACTCCAACTTCTCCTCGCATTTCCTCGCCAGGATGCAAATTTGAAGTTAAGTGTAGTGAGTATTATTTAAACGAGTGAATCTTGGAGTTATTTAGAGCGTGCTTTCGCTAGCCAGCGCACGTTACGAATCTGTCCTTGCTGTTACGCCATTTAAATAATTATAACGCCGGGTAGATTTTCGAGTCAACCTAGTTAGCCTTAACTTAAAGTGCTAATCCAGTACTACTCTTTAGCCTTAAATTTAATCTGTAACGATGCTTAAGTTCCACTGCAGTTTATCGGTGTTTATGTAAAGCACTAAATACTTGCCTTTCTGTTCATAGTTGGTAATAATAAAGCGTTATTTTTACCCTTCTTCTATGTTGGTAGCATTAAAGACTACGCGAGAAGTCGCCAGGTTCCTTAGAAGGATCTCGTACAGTTTATGTGGCCAAAGAGAGTACGATCCTATATATCACAGAACATTTTGGAGATGTTTTACCCCACAAACGAGGAAAAAATGTCATTTGTTGTACTATGTTCTTGGTATTAAATTTCCCTATGAGTTCATAACGAATGCTCATAACTGTAATAAATTCTCTTTTAAGTTCTTTGGTATCATTTAGAGCTTTCTTTCCCAAACAAAACGATCATGGTGTTTGTAACGAAGCTGTGAATCAATATCTTCTTGCCGGGTTTTGAAACCAATAATATGAAATGAAATTTATTCCATTTCTTTAAAAAGTGTGTTTGCCTTATTTCTATTTAACACAGTAAAAGGTCACTGAAAATCGGTCTTAATGTTGAACAGAAAATCAGAAAAATTGCCTTATACAGAATAATTCATAACTCTATCCGAGGCTTCAGCAGTCTGAAATAAAATAGCTATAACAAGCTCGTTTCCATTTGTAACAGACATATCACTTAACTGTAACATTAACGTTTAGATGACAAATTTTACTGCGTATTAGAACTCGCAAAAAGTGTAGTATGAGTTGTAAATGTAAGAGTAGTACGTAGTACGTTTATGTAAGTACGTAGTACGTGTTTGTAAATGTAAGTGTAGTATAACGTAATGAAAATGAATGTAATATAATTAATATGAAGGTTGAAAAATGTTGAGCTAAGTATGAAAATTAAACACTTATAGGTAAGTTAATTTGAGCGCGGTGCACGATCAAAGAAACTTTATGCCTGTTCAACAGAAAAGGAACAGAAACTTCCTTTGAAACCGAAGTTTGCTATCAGGATTTGTTGTGCCAGCAGGAGTGCATCGCTGAGAAAACAACAGCACTGTAAACGTGATGGTTTATCTGTCACAGCTGTCATAGCCATAAATAGTAAGATCCAGTATTTCGTTCATTCTTGTGGTACAAGGCATAAGCCATAACCAGTTAGGAATTTGAGAGTACGTAAATATGGAGCCGATGCAGCAAATTCATCGACCGGATCACAGTTCGTGTTTGCTTCGTTGTGACTGATTGAATCTTATGCCAGACAAGCGTAAATTTTAGAAGTTAGAGCATTTAGACAAAATCTTATACCAGTTTCTATGACGTAACTAAATCTAGTTGCCTAGCAACGAAGTTCAGCCTAAGCCAACTGTGGGTTAGTGTGAACACTCTGTAAGGTATATAAGGTAAAGGTTAAGAGGTATTATTCATAGACTGATAAGTACTTTTTGGCTGCATTTCTTATAATTATTGCACAACAAATTCTCAAAGTCCCGAAGAGAGTTATGAATCTATATTTCTCACGTCACTTCCCATTCACTCAAAAAAAAACACAAAGAACTTGCAATTGTGATTACTTTGTTGCTAATTGTATTCTTTATCCCTTAATCACTTTTTAAATTTTTTAGTTCAAATAAATGTGGCACTCGAAAACTGTAAAAATAATTTTAAAAACGTTTGTTTGCTTACGATACCAATAATATAAATTTACAGTTTAATTATGGAAGCATATCTTGCAGAAATTTTAAATATGCGTACTTGAAGGTCTTCTGTCTATTTTCTCAAGGCAGAAGAAATATATGAAGTTATATGAATATTTGTTAGGCCTTCATTTTTTCACTATTCGCTATCCTTAATAGTTTAGTTTTTATTTTTCAGATCATCAATTGTTAAGCAAAAAAAACAAAAGACCATGTTAATAAGAGTAGATTATAATGTAAATAAAATTACAAAATTGTGATAACATTTTATTGAATATTTCTCTTTAGATCGAAATTCCTTTCTATGATATTCATAGATTGCACAAAGTTGGTCATAAATTCATGGATTACACAAAGCTTTCGATGCTGCTATGACGGATTTCAACGAAACTTCAGTCTGAATTTGGGAAACCCATAAATAAAACGTTTTTTAAATCTCTTACATATGCTTTGATATATGTGACTAAATACGTTACACACTGTGGAGAAAGTTTTAAATAACACTAAAAAAAAGTATTATTTCGTATGAAAATAAAGAAGTGCCCTTATCATTTAGAAGTTTTATAGTTTTTTCTTTCTTTAAATATGAACTTCTAAATAGTTGTTATGCGAGGATATTGTTACGAATTTTCTATTTAGATAGCTAATTTTAGTAGAATTATAATTAAAATTGTATTTGCCAGTGCAAAGCGGCGTGAGACAAATGTTGAGAAAGCCGGAAAAGTAGGAATACAGGATCATGTGCAATTAGTAAATGTGCATTCTTTTAATTTGTATTGAAACTGAATAAATGTAATTGACCACTGTGTTAGTTGTAACCGTAATTCAATTGTTTTCCAGTAATTTCGAGAAGCAGAAATTTATAGAAATATCTCGCGACCGGTTAAAGATATATAAAATCCGGAAAAAGAGTATCTCAGCTCAGTTGCTTAATTATTGTTGTTGCAGTTGTTCAGTTTCGTGTGAATTAAGATACCTGAATTAGCATTTTCTTTAGATAGTAAATCGCTTTTCATTGCGCTGCGATTTAACATTTTTAGTATAACTAGTAATTATACTGCGTGATATTGGGAATACTTATATAAATATCTCTGAGGAAAATTCAAGCGTTCTGATATATTTCTTTTGATAAAAATAAATTTTTATTAACTCATTATCGGACTTGTGCATTCAGTCTATTACGAACCCACATGCATGCAAAGCTCTCTCACACTGAGAGGTTTACATCTGCTAGAAAGTCCTTTCAACATTCTGTTACTTCCTCCTTGTCCAATAGTCTAACGAGTTTCATAAAGTGCTTGAAATAACTCAATGTCCTTGACATAATACTGTATAGTCTAACGCCATCTTTAACATTATATACGAGTTTATTTTTGTTTTCCACAAACATCACATTATAGCGATTCAGCAACTATGGAATTACCATTCAGTAATTCCATGGTTCCTTCTTAGTAGTCATTTTGGCTTTTTTACATCATTTATTTTTTAATATCATTTATTAATTTCTGGCCAATTGTTTCAGTTACTCAAAATGAATTACAGATGTATTTCATACTCTGTCGGTTTGTCAACTTTGCTAGGCAATGTGTGAAATATTTAATCGTTTGCCGGCCACTTTTAGTAGATAGTAGTTTCATGTAATTTCCACAGATAGTAGTTTCGTGTTCTGCCACAATCGAATCATCCTTCCGCTAGGCTGCCGTAAGTCTTGTCACATGAATATTCACGCACTGCATATATTACATCACATATAGAGCTTTCAATGAAAAACACACCTCTCGTTCAAATAGAACTTGGCTCCACTTCAAATTAGCATAAAGCTGAAACGTGCGCTTATTCTAACGGGAAGTTGAAATGAGAAGATATAGAAAAAGGCAAATTAAAATGAAACTTTGTTAGTTTAACTAAAACCTTACATTGTTAATTCAATATTTCTGCATATTGAATAACCGGTTAACAAATTTTGCATTAAATCTACATCGTCGATAGCGCATAAATCACAATAGAATAAATGCACTCTTTAAAGTTTATATTTATTTACCATAGTCACACTTCGGAGCTAGGTTCATTTAACAGAGTTACATCTCATTCATTTTATAACGCAGAGTAAGCAAAAATTATAGCATCTGAAGAATTACCACAAGTTCTATTCAAATACGATAATAAATCTAAAACGGTGTATAAAAGAAATTAAACAAATAAAAAAGAAACAGTTTTTCACAGACGATTCAGTGCCGCTTACCTAATGCGCATGAACTACTAATTAATTCAATTCTCACTTCGCAGTAACGCAAAAATACATAAAAATTCTAAATATTTTCATTAAAAATTGAAAGATATAGAAAAGCATAAAAAACAAGTACAGTTAAAACAATTCAAAAAACAATTCTACAATTAAAATTACAATTTGTACGCAAAAACCAGCGAATAACTTAAATGATAATTCCGGAATGAATCAAGCATAATTTAATTCGGAATAATAAAAGATGACATTAGTTTGTTGTTGCGAAGCTTAGTTTCTCTAGATTGGTAACAAATCCACTATTCTGCCAAGCTTCAAATGTAAACAAATATGGCCGCTATCATAACCAAAAATTAGGCTTAGCAGCACTTAAAAAACGTTTAAATTGTTTATAATTCCACAATTATTGCATGCAGGTTAACTAAGGGCATAAAACTCTTAACCGAAAGATAAGAACAACATAATTCAATCCTTTTTAGAGAAAAAATGCACAATTTATAGGCTTATAAGATTAAAGACACAGGGCTCACTGAGCCGAGTAACAGAGTGGATATATATATACATATATTTGCATACTTTTGGTACATCCGATTGCAACCAAAATGCGAGGTGTACGTGTACATGTTATAGCAGCCCTATATACAAAATTGCAAAGTTCTGATGCTCCTTGTTTTTGAGTTATGCGAGATACATACATACATACGTACAGACGCCACGAAAAAATCTCTTCAGAATCCATTTTAAATCAGTTTTAAAATTATTTTGGGGAAAAAGAGCCTTTTATTCTGTTCTTACATACGGAGTCACTCAAATACATCGTTAAATTGCATTCGATAACGGTCAACATAGATATTTTCGTTGAAATGTGGTACCCGAAATTTTTCGCGATTACGATACTTCCTTTTTACTTCATACAAGGAAGTAAAAATATGCATTTCTCTTAATATTGCTGCACTCTTCACTTCAGCTTTGTTACTTTTCTCTACGTTAAATGTGAATAAAAATATCTCATAAGGTATTCTCTTTTCACCTTTATGCTGACAGATTTTAACTCTATTTTTCAGAGATAATAACACACATTTTTATATTTTCAAATGCAGTTTTTGTATTTAAAATTTTCAGAGAAATTTATTATTTGGTCGACAGAAAGCGAAGGAAGTTAACACTAAAAAATTCCGTATTATATGCGGTATTTCTGCATCGTAAATTGAACAACAGAACAAAATGATAAATATCATTCTTTAAACTAACCCGGAAGAAGAAATACTTTAACTTGATATTTTAAAACAAACGGGTCCGGAGGTATTTTCATCGCCAAATGTGTTCGCGATGCTACTTTAATATGCAGTTTTATGTACTTTCTTTCGTACAATCTGATCTGTGTCTTGGCTGCGTAATAATTAATGAGTCATAAAATATTCAAAAGAAAGATTCAGTGCATTTATTTGAGCAAAAGCAAATTTTAACAATCTACGTTAAAACGACGATTTATAAAACGCAAATATGTTAGCGTACTGTACATATTTCCTCTTTATGAAGATTATTTTGGTATTCCTCAGGTAATAAAAGGAAAAATTTGGAGAAAAGCATACAATGAAACTTTACTTTCCTCTCATCTTTCAAATCAGTGTAATATTACATCAATTGCCTATAAAAAACCATGCTTAGAATAAATACAGTGAGATTATATACCGCATGCTATTCAATTATTATTAAGTTTCGTGAGAATTTAAAGGAAGTGTGTAATTTCAGACCTACGCATGATGAATTTTATTCACAATGGGAACTAACAAAAATAAAATAAATATTTATCATCGCTGGCAATTTGGAGTAACGAAAATATTGAGAATTTTTATACGTGTAAATGCTGCTTGAAATTTTCAGGTATCCCAGAATTCTAACGTTCAGTAGGCTTGTGTGAAAGTTTGATATATCTATCACACATACAGCAGCGTGCTTTACCAAAAGGGACTATCTATGAAGATGCCTCTGTAAGGTGATCACGCATAGAGGAGAAGCTGAAATTCCCAAATTTGCTTAAGTTCACAGAGATTCTGATCACTTTCAGAGCGGTCATCTTAAGATAGTGGTATTACCGACTAGACTTTTGTATTTTGAATACGAAGTCTGATGATCACAGTAATGGTTTACTCAATTTATGAAAATTGGATAAAAAGGAGAAATCAGAATGATCTTACCATAACAAAAGAATATTATTTTTACTCTGATAGATGTCATGAAAAATAATTAGTCAAGAACATGCTATCTCAAAAAGAGCACAAGGCTAGCAAAACAGGTTTCTTCCTATTTCGCAAATCATTAATCACTTTATAATTATATAATATTCCACTCTGGAGTGACAATTGCCATTAATTTTCTGTCCATTGAAACTATCTTCCCCTCTCCAAAAGTGCTAGGTAAACCATTGAGACCATAAGTTTCAGACACAAAGGCTAATGTCAGCTTTCCGATAGAACGGCATCAGAGGTTGCTTGTGAATGCTGTGTAATGATTTATTGTGGAGGACTAGCTTTCATACCGCATCCATCTCCATAACTTAAACTTCGAAATTCATGTGCCATAAAAATGCTCTGCCATAAAAACACATTCATGTGCCATAAAAATGCTTAAAGCATTTTTATGGCACACGAATGTGTTATATAAGTACTATAGCATATTATTTTCATTTATAACTATGCATAAAACTGCATTCGTAGGTTTAAATTGCAGATTCCAATACTCATAAGCCTAAATTGGCGTTAGACCAGAAGAGCTATTATTTTCAAAATTATTAGCCTCGAGGGCTGTTAGTTTGCGTTAAAGCACTAAAAGGGTTTTATCATTTTTCAAATTGTTGCCACCAAACATTATCGCCCTGTATTATATTTTAAAAAATTAAATAATAAAGAATCTGCATAAATCTATGCATGTTTCTCGCACTGTGAAAATACAACGGTACCCAGAGCCATCAAATTTTGAACAATGCAGTCTTCCACCCGAATATGAGTACATAGTTGGTTGGTTGGTTTGTGTCGTGTCATTTGAGAAGTCAAATGAATCAATGCGTGAGAATCACTAGTTTTGCCAGATCCATTATCTTTTCACTATAGAGCTTTCCTATGAAAAGAAAATTACCCAAGCTTTGCGGAGCTGCGAGTATTACCAGACACGTGAAGATATGTTCTGGAGAAAGTTCCATTTGGGAGAAGTTTCTACAAGTACTATATGATCTGGTACCATGTTCATTAATTTTCATTTCTCCAAAATTGCAGGTTCTCAATCTAGTAATTTTCCTTGTAATTTCTCTATTTGCTTCAGCCTCACATATCTGATGGTCCTTCTCAAAAAGATTTAAGTCTATATCTGGCAATGGCATTAGTATCTTCAAGAGTGACGGGTACTGGAGTTATTCATATTTCTTTCCTTTTTAGCCAGTTATCGGCTGACCCATTTCCGTCGATTCCAGCACGGGCGGATAGCCATTGCATTATGCATGCATGTCTTTCCCATTTGGTTGATTGTTTCTAGGGGCTGGTGTACACCCTGGGTGAGTCTTCAATGTCCTTGTAGTATTTCCTCAAAGGCAGTCTTTGAGTCACAGCAAATTACAAGTTCGCTAGCTATGAGAGATCATATGAGTACTTCGAAACACGAACTTGGAATACATTTCCTACGAGGTTTGTTAATCAGAAATTCGTTAAAATTTTACAAAATATGAAATAGATAATAAAACAGATTCAAAATTCAAAAGAGCTTCCGGGTGCCCATGTTCGGAGAAGAACTGTGTTTTCAAAATTTGATGACTCTAGGTACCGTTGTTTTGTCACAATGCGAGAAAAATGCATACATTCATGCAGATTCCTCATTATTTAATTTCTTTAAATATAAGGCAGGGTGATAGCATTTGGTGGCAACAATATGAAACATGATATCCCGTTTATAGTTATAAGGTATTTCTCCCCCTTCTTAGCATGCCTTCGTGGTGTAATGGTTAACACGCTTGGCGCGTATTCGAGAGGTCCGTAGCTCGAGTCCCGGCGAGGGCATTGCTCATTTTGCACTTCTCCTGCTTCAAAAAATTCTAATGACCCTACAGTGGCACCCGAATTAAAAACGTTGGTGGATGATCATTCTTCACCACCAGAATTTGGCTACTGGGTCCGGTAATCCCCAGTCGTCCTTTAAAAGGCGGTGCATATAAGTGATTTCTCTAGCCTTCTTAGCATGTCTTGGTGGTGCAATGGTCAGCACGCTCGGCCCGTATTCGGAAGTCCGTGGTTCGAGTCCCGGCGAGGACCCTGCTCATTTTTTACTTCTTCTGCTTCAAAATAATCCTAATGTCTCTCCATAATAATTCAACGCAAAATGCAATTTCGAAAGTAATATCCAATTACGGACTAACGTTCCTTTTAGACTAATAAATATTTAAAAACTACTTTATTGCAATTAAATTTGTCTTTATAATAACAGTTGTAGGTTTAGTCAGTTTAGGATGAGTAAATTGTTCCAGTTTTAACTTTAAAATGATTTACTTTATAAATTACAAAACCTGCCATGAAAATTTATTACAGAGTTGTAGCGATCGTCAATTATTCCACAAGACATTCCCTGCTTGTTCACGATCGTTACGAGATAAACCAAAGGAATTCACCAGTTGATTGTCACCGCGAATTCTGCCCGTGCTTTCCATACCACCAGTTGAACAGCGGTCGTCGGACAACGATTGAGAACGAAGAACAAAATCGAACGTAATCGAATTCCTCCCCGCCGTGTTCCGGAAATAATGAAGAGCTTAATTTGCTGCTAGGAAATAAATGTTTGAGTACGTCCTCCTAAAGGGAAATCTAATTTTATTTATTTCCCCATCTTGTTCGAGACGTTGACTATTAATTAAAACCCTTGAGTCATCTCTTTTCTTCGATGTATGTATTCGGTTTAATTGTTGTAAAGAAATCCCCACGTAAATCCCTGGAAAGCTATTACTTCTAGAAAGTATTTCAACAAATGGAACAGCATTGACATGCGTGTTAGAGAAATCTCAATTTTACGGAGTTCCTTTCTCCCTTCAGATGAATCATTCTACCCAACCAACCTTCTCGCTTTCCTGAACAGAGAACGAAAAATCCCTTAAGGGAAGAATAAGCTACCTGTCAACCGTAATATCAGACGTAGTTCTTCGACGGGGATTGGCCATGACAGCTCTCTTCAGAGAATATCTTATTATTTAAACAGTGATGCGGAGCAGAAAGTGGGACTTTGTCTTATTCGCTAGATAAATCTAACGGTAATAGGTAACCAACTTAAATGAATATTCTTTCCAGTGTTTGCCATATTTGAAATGCGAGGAATATATTTAATCTATAGTTTAAAGGTTGTTATAAAAATACAGAAGTCACCCTACCAGAAACACTAAACAGCAGTTTTCACTGCTTTCACTTACGTTGTTTTGTTTGTATATTTTCGATGTTTTGGAGCATGCTTAAAGAAAGATTTTCGTATTATCAGAGATATAAATATAAAACATTAAATTATAACATTATTATGTGAAAATCATAATATGATTTTGATAAAAAAAGTTTTGCTGGACAGAATGTTCTTATGCGATTTATGTTCTGAGAGCTATACTGACGTTATATTTATTAAGGCAAGCAAGTAGACTTAGCAAATGCTTAATTTTGTAATCTTTTAATTAGAAACAAAAAAAATATATGTTTCTAATAAGGTGTTCAATAATGCTAAGTGTTCCATCGATCAAAAAATTACAGATACACCTAATAATGATGATCAATTATATTATAATATAATATATGTTATAATACAACTGATTATAGAGTATTTTTTAAATATATATAACAGTGAAAAAACAGAAATAAATAAAAAGAAAGGAAAAGAGAAAATTAAAAGAAATGTTTACGTAACAAACATGCAAGCATAGAATTAAGGAGAATTTGTATTATTTTAAAAATAAAATATTTTCTTATAATATAGTTAAGACTTTATAACATGTTCTTATCTTTTATATAGAATAAACCAAATATTTTTATTAAAATTGAGGTTGTGAAATTTATTTTGAAATGAAATTTTCTATTTTATTCTCAAGCGTGAGTTACAAACAGCAATAAACCTAAGCTACCTCACTAATTATCATGATTATGATTAATTGTGGTCAAATAAACAGTAATTTGTAGTGAAAACATATGAGGCATTTGGCTTTATTTTAGAGCATATTGAGAAATACACAAAAAACATTACAAGAAGAACAAAAATATTTAGAAACTCATAGAACAAAATTATAAAAATCATACATGAAAATTGAGCATCTTTATAACTATAAAAAAGCTAGAAAGATGCTAGTGAAATCTGCTGAAATATTTTAAAAGAAAAAAATTAACAGTACAGTTAAAAGCCTAACAATGATGAAATAATGTGATATTCTTATGCTTTTCACAGGAACATAAATTTCCTGTTTTATAATTCAATCCGCCAAGTTTCATCTCTGCATTATAATCCGCATAGATTTTTTCACATAGTTCTAATCTGCACAGATATTTTCCTTCATAATAATCCATACAGCTTAATACATATTACATTTATAATTGTATTTATAATATTTTATAAGCTTACTTTTATTTACATTTGTGATATTCTGACTTAAAATATTCTTCTTGTTTTGATTGGTTCTCTGATGCTGCATCGTCAGCATTTGTTTCGTTTTATAGTTTGCTTACTTTTATTAAAGTAAGCAAATATAAATTCTTATTGAATGAGAATATTTACTTCTGAAAGACATAGTAACTTAAATAAATAAAACAAAAAAAAACGGAAGAGTGGTTAGCGACGCTGACAGCCGTACCGAGGGGCACTGGTTCGAATCCCGGAGAATGCATGGGTGTTTGTAAATGTAAGTGTCTGTGCGGCATGGAAACAATTTAAATAAGCGACTCGCCGCTTATTTAGAGTGTCCCCATGCTGCTGTCAACTCCTTTCGAGAGGTATGGGAAGAGGGGTTGGAGACCTTCGGACCCTTTACCCCCGGCATGCTCTCGATGAAAATTGTGGATTAAGCAAAATCGCATTGACACCTGTGGTGCTCAAGGCTCTTGCCAATGACAGGCGCGATCTTTGCACTTTTTGGCATGTTGAATTTCGAGGACTTGTTCTGATGTTATAATCAGACAAGTGAGATAAGTTGCACACGCACAAAACTTATTATCTAAGAACGTTACCATGGACATTACGAAGGTTAACGAAGTTGTTAATAATTAATATTGTGGTGGTGTCTGGACTCTCAAAAAACGCTATGTTTATTACGATATATTCCCCTTCTTCTAGCAGAGTAACATCCGTACATCACCTGTGGTGCATCTTGAACAGCATTTTGGTATAGCAATGGGACGATAACCGATGAGCTCGGTCCAACTTCTGAAGAACTCATAAGTTTCTGTTCACTGAAAAGAAATATATAATGTTATATGCAGTGTTCATCTGAGAGCTTTGCGGTCACCAGTGGCGTTAGCCAAATTTCGGTGTAGGCAACTGGACCTTGCTACGTCTCGAAAACTGGTATAAAGATTCTGTCTAAATGTTATAACTGTTAATCTTGCTTGGCATAAAAGCCTACCAATCAAGCGAGTGAAATGCGAACTGATCGGCTACTGCTTAAATTCCATTCCACGGATGTGAACGGAGCTAACGGCCTTACGTTTTATGAGTGTGACAACTGGGTTTGCTAGACTATAGTATAAAAGCTACGATATAAAACTATATCGTCATTATCTCCAAGAAAATGAGTCAAAGTAAAATAACTACTAATTTTAAATGCAAAATGTAGATTCTAATTCAAAAAAATTCCTTTCGAAATTCCTGAATTAATTCTTAGTAACGCAAATAAGTTATGAGTATTGTAAAAGGCTTTCCGAAGAAACAATGAAGCATTTTAAACTATACCGATATATTGTACTAAATAAATGAGAACTTTCTAGATTGCAAAAATAAAGAGAAAGGAAGAGAATAAAGAGAAAATTTTACTTTGAAACTGTAGCATTTGAAACATAAATTTAGTATCATAAGTACTTCTGAGAATAGCAAGTGAATAAAAAATGGAAGTATCTTTTCAACAAACAATTTGAAGAAAATGTATTTATTTCCTGCGAGGTCAAAAGAAAAATATTCATTTTATTATAAAATTATTCAGTACTATAAAAATGCATATTAGCTTTAAAAAAGTTAGATTATACTTTTGTGCTAAGAAATATCGATTCCAATTCTTACAGCATTCAAGACAAATTCTTCTTTTCAGCAAATTCATTAGAAAGAATAGAAGCAAATATTTCGAGAATAATTGTAATGCAAGGAATGTTTGAAGTGTAAAATTTCAACACATTGCGAAAACATACAAGCAATAAAAGCGAAAGAAAATTTAAATAAGCAAATACTGAATTTTTATTGGAACGGGACACATTTTGAGAAAATACTTTTAAAAAGTATGTTAAGAGCAGCAAGGTTAAAAATCATTCAGATATATTTTATGATTTGATAAATGAAAGTTTTCAGAAGAGAAAAGTCGTTTTAGTCATTGAAAAATGTAAAAAATGTTCCAGAACACTCAGAACCGATGAGATTATTTGAGTGCCGAAGATGTAATGTCTTAGAAATGGAGTGTTCCGTGCTTTAAAATGCGAAAAAAATATTTCCATTTTAAAATAAGGCTCTTAGAATTTTCTTTAGTCCGTGAAGGAAACAAAATGGACGCAAGTAAAAATGCAAAGACATAAAACATTTAGCGATGCAGGAAAAATGAATGACATCTCAGATAAATATAATCTTCGTCGCAATAAGCATTAAGGGAAGAGAGGAGTAAATTTATAGTCACACTTACGCCCTTGGTTTCGATTTTATGCATAAAAAAATCCCTCTCTGTGACTGTCTTTCTTTTAGTTTTCCCTTTTTCACTTCCTTGCTTTCCTTTTTCCTCAAAGGGGTACTAAGGACTAAATTTATAGTTTCACCTAAGCTGAGCGTAGATGTCATACAAGTAAAAATACACACCATCCATTTTTGCGGAACGTCAGAAAAGACGCTTTCCTTTCTTTCTCTTTTCTAAATCCTCTTGCTGGTGATATACAGAGGGATAAATTTAATGTTTATGGGGAGAGTACATTTACATTTCCACTTCCATTTTATACGAGTAAATATCAATTACACTGTGCCTCTTCCCATTTTCTTTATATAACATGTATATAAATGCTAGGCATTGAACATGAATGTACGTATATTTCCTATTTGCTCAAAACTTTTCCATTTTGCTGCATTCATTCATGTATAATTCCAATAGGTAATTTCGCTTTTTACTTCAAATTCTTGAGTGCATAGCTCTATGAACATTCATAAGTAAACCCAACAACAACGGTCCTGGTCGTAGACTTTGGATCATAAACACGATAATATAACTTTTCTAATGTACCTTTGTCTGGACTTTGATCGAAAGTATTTTGAAGAGCACAATTCGAGATTCCTTTGTCCTTCCCCTTTTAACACAAACTCTGGAGAGATATCTCTGGCGTAGAGATTTAATTTTTTCCTGTTTTGCATCGACACTGATCACAAACATCTATATGATAACAAGAGAATCGTTTGAAAAAAATAAAGATGTTAGCGGCTATTCTTTCACAAAGTCCGTAAGTCTTCAGTAAGGCATGAACTTCCACTGACTAATGTTTCGAAAAGGCGTGTATACTACGCAACGTTAAGTAGAACTGCCTTGTAACAGAACCCATAATTCAAGTGTGATTCGATTCGAAACCTAAGCATCACGAATGTTTCGAAAGTTATTCGTCCGATGGCAATATTTTCATAAAATTAGAAAGCCTATGTTTTCCTATTTAAAGGAAAATAGTCTTACATTTACGTTGAGCACGGAGAAACTACAGCGTAAAATAAAAAGTAATAGAAAAAGTTAAAATTCCAATAATTCGAAAAGTATAGACCATTGATGGCGAACCTATGACACGCGTGTCAGTTATGATACGCTAATCCATTTTGGGTGACATGCATTTTCAAAGCCCTCGACAGACAAAAAAAATTACATAATACAAAAATATGTGTCTCTTTCAACGGCCTCGTCATTGTCAAAAGGTCTTGCGTGCATTCTTGGAGATGGTGGTACTCGATCGCTGTGTTCATGATTGGTTTTAAGTCCTTGTAACAGATCACCTAACATTTTTAGCTGCATAAAAGAGATTTGGCGATGGCTTTGCTAACAAGTTTTAACGAACGTATCTTTGTGAGATTTTGTTTTCAGCATTAATATGACAAGCAAACGAATCCGGTTAACAGATTGCATGGCTTTGAAGTGCATAAAATACCAATTCTGAATCCAAAATTTATCAGAAAAACTTCAGCAATAAATATGTCTCATACGTAATGAATAGACGCTTTCCTTTGTTCCTCTTTCTTTCTTTTTTTTCTTTTCTTTTTTCTTTCTTGAATAATATATGTTCTTTTTAATAATTATTATATTTACCAATCTATTTTTATACAGAATGCCCATGTGTTTTTGTGTTTTCGTACCATTTTATTATAATTTTCCCTTAAATTAAAAAATAAATATCAAAAATAATAATCTAAAAATATATCAGTAATACAGCTCAACATCTTTGCATTTTACTAGGGCTGCAAGTATAAAAAAAGATATCAATATTCCCGCATGTCACATGGCGCTAGAGTTAAGGCAGGATTTTTCCGAATTTTGACACGCCGAGCACGAAAGCTTCGCCATCACTGCTATAGACAATCGAAGAAATGCATAGAAAAACACAGAATGGTTTTTATTAATGAAAGATTTTACTGCCAGAATAGTTAAATATTTCACCAACTGGTGATACTTCAGACTTCAGCTGTGTCCACAGTTTGCAATGCAGCGAACACTACAAATAAATGTTCAGTTGGCCATCAGACTTAGCATGAGACTGAACAACATCTCAAAGAATTCAGCTATAAATTTCTGTCACGCGAGGAAGAACGCCATCTTTCAGTATGACAAAGTCCGCAGACGTCTGTACATCTGTTACTTCAAGAAAAATATTTTTACTCCTGAAATAAAATTTTTAAAATTTTCGATATTAAAATATCTCATATTTTTCTGGGTATTGCTGAGAGAATTGCATCGTGCTGCAGTTTATATCTTTTGAATTATTAATCCAGAGGGGCAATTTGCCCTGAAAGAATATTAATTTCGTTTTGGGATTTTGCGTTGAAAACTATAAACGGCGAACCACTTTTCAAATGCTTGCCACCAAATATTGTCCCCCTGTATTATTTTAAAGAAATTAAATGATGAAGAATCTGCATGAATGTATGTATGTTTCTCGCGTTCTGATGTAACAGTGGTATCTAGAGCCATCAAAATTTGAATAACGTAATCTTCCATAGAATATGGGCATGTTTAAGCCCTAATTTGAATTCGAAATACGTTTTATTATCGATTTCCTATTTTGTAACACTTCAACGAATTTTTGATTAACAAACTGGACGATTTCAAAGCGAGCAATAGCAACAATGTACGGAGAAAAAACATTTTTATCTCCAGCGAACGACGCTTTGATCGGAAATTCTAAAGATATGCTCATTTTGCGATAATGCTTTTCAACTGAATTTTATGGTAGAACATGATATTTAATAAATAAAGGTAACACACAAAACGTTAGAAAACACCCCTTTGGTAATTTAAAGTCTGAAACTTTTCGGTTTTTTCTTTTTCTTTTTTTTTTCTGTTACTTTTTTATGACTGGGCAAATAAGAATTAATAAGAAATTAGGAAGAGTTAGTTGAAACAGCTTCAATAACTTAACTCCAAAAAATGTATATTTCGAACGATTTTAGAGGTCCGTGTACAAACTTAAATATTTAGATCTTCAATAAGAGTATATCTATTTAAAAGTCTCAAATCTAATGTTTTCAGGCGCACATTTTTATAATTCACTTTCTCAGGCTAGAAACACTAGAATTTACTTTAAAAGAAAAATTTACTTCCAATATTCCCATGATTTCCCTAGATTTATGAGTAAAACAAAAAATAAAAATAACAAAATTGCTTTAAATCGAGCGAATTTTTTTGCAGCAATTAATGTCTTCCTTCAGAGCTTTTCTTGGGTGCGTGTCTTCAAATTCCGCTTGAGAAACATGTGCTAATCGCTGATCCAGAAGCATATCAATATAATGCCTTTCAGTGCTCTATTAAAAATTGTTGATAGATGCAGAAAAAAATTCAAATTAAATATACAAAAGCTGTAAAATATATATGCTATATAAAAACATTCCGCTTACGTTGTAAAAAACAGGTAAATTTCTATCATGTATTAATAACAATCACCCTTTTATGCCATCAAAATAAAGGATCAACTTCCCAACCTGGATAGTGGTTAATGACATTGACTTCCGTACCGAAAGGCTAGGGTTCGAAACCCGGAGAAAGCATGCATGTTTATAAATGTATCGTATTTCTGCGGCATAGAGGCACTCTAAACGCGTTGCGAGCCGAAAGTCTTTTAAAAGAGGTTTGTCGAAGGGGAACAGGCGTGGCAAACCCTCGGATCCGTTCCTCCGGGACGCTTTCTCTCAAAATTGCGAGGGGGTGATTAAACCCTCGGATCAAGCTCTTGCCAACGATAGGCGCGTTTGATTCCTTGCTACGACGAATGTCCTGGGTTTCTGCTGACCATTGTTAGATAAGTGAGATTAGTAACAACAACATAGATGAACAAAATCATACTGAAAAACGTGATGATTTATATGACAAATACTAAATAACCTGCAAGCAGTTAAATGTAATCTTGTTCGAGATCATCCATGTCATCGCTCCCACTAGAGCTTTCAGGAAAGCTGCAAAGTATTAATTTTATTTTATTTGTTATAATATGTTATTTTCAGTCGATTAAATGGTGCTCTGTGTAACGTTTTATTGATTAAATAATGGAGAATGCGGCAAAATATCAGAAATTCGTTTAGTGGTTTGGCAACCTGAATGGGCTGCTGCTTTGAATACAAAAGTATACATTTTAAATCTTTTCTATTATATAATTCAAAATTTGAAACTGAAATTTTATCACGGTTATTTAATCAGAGACTTTCATTAATCATCATTAATGTCTATCATAAAGGAAGTATGTCGCTTAATTCATTGAGAATAATAATTATTAAAGCAATAATCTGTCAGAAAGGTCTCGTGGATTTACTAAACTAAGATTTTCCTTGAAATTACGATTTATGTTTCTTTCCAATAATTTTATTAGATCACACAAATCATTCTAAACATTTTCTATTATTAATTTGAGGTATTTTAGAATACGTATTAGCGTTCAGTTGGAATAAAGAACTGAAATAAAAATCGCGCCATTTTTTTTTATTCAAGCTGATGGCAAATTTCGAGTAAAAATGCACAAAAAATCTGCTCGATCTGTATTATTTATACCTAAAGTCACGTTACTAAAATAATCTTCCATTATTTCACTTTCGTTGATATTTTACACATAGCATGGGAAAGTAAATTCCTTTTGTTTGATCTTAGCATTTTTTATAATGCTCTGTAGCAAATTAAAATTTTTAAAGGCAACTCCAGAAAAGTTCGTTAAAAGTTTCTGCCATTCCACTGAAATATTCCAGAAAAATGACTGCATTTTCTGTTCTTTAGTAAAAAGTAACAACCTTTGAGCAATCTTTGAAGAAAAGAATATCGATCATACTCTAAGTTTTTTGCTTATTTTTTTCGCCTAAAGTATACAGAAAATGCCAACTCTAAGATTTGGTAGACGTTTTGCTCACTTCAAAACATTTAAATTGAACAGTTTATTCAGAGGAAAGAATATTTTGATAGAAAACTTTGGACTTACTTTATTTAAATCCGTAAGTTTGCATACGTTCTTCCTATTGCTGCCACATTTCTAATTATTTTAACTATTAGGAATCGTCTGAGTAAACTAAACTAATTTTCTTATAGCTGATGTACAATAGTAGTTAGTTTTTAAGAGTAAAATTATAAAAAAATTAATATTCAAATTTTCAGAATCTTAAAACTTAATAAAACCTTTGACCAAACCCTAACAATTTTAATCTTATTTTATAAGTCAGTAATGCCTGAAGAACTGAAATTGGAACTGAATGGTAATTCCCATATTTATGTTAGTCAAAAAGCATGCAGTGGCATAATTCTTATTATATTAATTATCCCAAACACATAAAGTATCATGAAAAGCTAATGGGAAGAGAAAGAATGGTTAACAGCTTTTATCCTTTTGTTAAAAATAGTTTACAACTTTAGTAGCCTACTTAAAATGCAAATTAATGGAAATATTTTCTCATTGGAAAGTTAACAAAGAACATTAATACATATTAACATAGAACTTTATCATGTTTGTGTTTAAAGATTAAAAATTTGGGTTTTGTTCTTTATTGTAACGTTTATGATATTTAAATTGATAAAATTTGCTAAATCAAGCAGCTACTTAAAAGCTTAAAGAAGGAAGAAAAAAATAATTTCATAGTTTAAGAAATTAAACTTTTGAGTCTAGATCTCTTAGAGATTATCATTTTTTAAATGCAAGAGAAATATGATTATATAAAATTTGATATTAAGCAAAAATAAACAAATTTCGGATTGGCGTAGGTTTTTAATAAGGCTTTATAGATTAAGATGGCCATCCGACCTAAGTCTCTATTTTGCCAAATTCTCTATAAAAAAATGTTTTTTAGTCTTCCTGTTTTCAAAAGCATTTGCTTCTGATGTAGAGACAGCTTTTAGGTTTTCCTTTAATTTTCTAATAATTATTTTTATTTTGAGAGAAGCCTTTTCTTTACCTTCTCATTTTCCATCTACGTCTCCCTGCCAGAATGAGTTTCCAGCATTACGTTTTCTTTAAATAAGTAGAAACCAGTATTTAAGCTGAGGTCTGGCTCAGCTCACTAAACAGCGTAGAGCAGCATGTTCTTTCTTTCAGCCACATTGTTGCTGTTAGTCTAAGCTTAATGTTATTCGGCCTTAATATTACGTACCTGCTAGTTTATGCCGATGATTTTAAATAAGGATCAACTTTGTTAGTTAATTCTGTACAGCTTCGGCTGGCTTGTTTTAGTTAGTATTAGATAAGTTTCTTATTTTCTATCTTGTGTTGAAGACTAAGTGGAGGCTTACTGTAAGCTCGAGAAGGGAGTCATCTAATTTATTTTGAGTTGTATTAAAGCGTGAATTTAACCCTTCTTTGGTCTTCTTACTTACAAGAACTCAGCAAATAGTTGCTACGTAGTTCTTCAATTTTCTAGTTCTCAAGGACTTCTTATTTAACTAGGACATTAAAGTTTTGTTAAATGGCCCTCGAAATCTATGGAATTATATTGAACGTTTATGTCCTGTTAGATTGCTTTTTGCTTAATTTTAAAGAGTAATTTAAAAAGCAAGGTATTTGCCAAGCATTCTATACATTAATTCTTACTTTTGTTGTACTATAGGGTTACTGTCTTTGGTTTAACAAACGAAATAATTACAAAAACCAGAAAGACTGACAAATTCCAGATCAACATTTAAAATCTAGTCCATTCTTAAAAACCTCATTCCGGTCAGCTGCAATGAGATGACAATTTCTAAAATTGCTAAAAGGAGTAGAGAATGCGTAAATCACCCAAGAAATTTTCAAGGAGAAAGGTTTATACAAGATAAAATTGAAAGAAATTATGTACTTTAGTTTTTACAACATTCCTTTGATGGGCAAGAAGAAGGAAAAACAAGAATTTATAAACTATGAATTGCTGCTGGATTGTATTGAGACGAAAATGTAGGTTTGATTCCATGAAGGAATCAAAATAATCTTCGAAAAATAATATTTTCCTCCAGCTGTCTATACCGCTGTTTCAAAAACTAAATTCTTACATCGAAATTATCTGCGCATCTGCCATTGCCATTTATTCCCAAGTTCACCTTCCCCCACTCTTATTTCCAGGTAGCCACGGGGAGCTTTCGACAGATATCCTATCTGTCGTTATTAATTAAATCATTCCCCTCCTTTGCTTTTCTCTACTAGAAACAATTCCCAAGAGTTAGTTGTCCTCTGCAGAAACAGCGACAGCAGGTTTCCCAAACAGTGGATAACGTACGTTCGTGCTGAAGGTGTATCATGGAGAGAATTGCTGCTGTGCTCTCTCTCTCTCTCTCTATTTCTGAGATACACCGAAGTTTGTGTTCGGTGCACTGAACTCAATTAAAATTCAATAAACGTGGTACTCACTGGTGGGCATATCACAAGAGGAAGTCGATGTTTGCATTAATATGGGGAAGTCTGATAACTGTTGATACTCGAAATACAGTGTTTGGATTCCTTGTGGAAGTGGTTATCTTGAGATTACAGGACACGCAAGTTCTAGATGCTTGTATTTCTCTTTGATTGAAATAAACAGGGCAAAAATACGTCTCCCTATTAGGAGAACTGGAAATTCTGGGATTATGAAAAGAAAAGTAATATATATATATATATATGTGTGTGTGTGTGTGAGTATATATGAGCATTATTATATGGAATTTATAATTTATCTAGCTGCTATATTTATGTATATTTTATACCATCTAACTCAAGGAATTATATTTTAAATAGTAGAAATTCTCATACATCTGTCTAAGCTTATAAGGTATTTCTCCCACCGTCTTAGCATGCCTTCGTGGCGTATGGTCAGCACACTCGGCGCGTATTCGAGAGATACGAGGTTCGACTCCAAGTGAGGCATTGATCATTTTTCATGACCCTGCTTTAAAATAAACCTAATGCCTCTATAGTGGCGCCCGAACTAAAATGTGGTGGATGTTGATTCTCCATCACCAGTATTTGGCGATTGCATCCCCTAACTCCCAGTCGGACTTTAAAAGGGAGAGTATATAAAGTATTTCTTCTGAACATTCTGCATTCAGACCCCGAACACATGTGTTCATTTTCTCCCTGGTGATTTTCTCCTTCACGTTAGTGCTTGGTTGATTGGTTTCAGTAGTTGCTAAATGACGTAGCAATCATTCTTTTGAAGCGACTAAAATTGCTTGCTTATTTGAATGCGACTTATCTTTCCTTTACTTAGTGTCAATGTTTAGCTATTGATGCTCATACTTACAGTCCTGTCTAAGGGGCAACTGAACACAGTGGTGAAATCAAAGATCATAAAGAGAGAAGTAATTGCTTCTATTAAGTAGGTTATTTTTAGCGCTATAGCACTGGACGGACCATTCCAACAGAATTTCGTATACACAGCCGTTTCAGATGTTTGAGCGGAACAGATTTTGGTCCCTATTGATGCTAAAGAAATTAAACATTTAACTGAAATTGTTTCACTTCATTTGACGGAACTATAGATCGTATGTCCATTTTATTGCTTCTAGCAGTTAAAATAGAACGGAATTGAGCATCTTGTTATTTTTTTATTGGAATAAATATTTCATTACTAGGCTATAAATGATCCTATAAGTACATTTTCCGTAATTATTTCTTTATATGTTTTGAATGTATACTACTTTAGTTTAAAATTCTGACAAAAAAGTTTTTTAAGATTGCCATAAACTTTTAAGTAAATTATTAATGCAGCAATTCTTTCCGGTTTGAAACTGAGTTTAAACGCTTATCTTATTAAAACAAAACTGCCACAACAGCATATTTGCTGTTAACTCGGATCCTAACATTACAGAGTTATAATGGTTTCTGATATTATAGCCTGCTCTCCACCCAAAGTAAAGTGAAATAGTACACTTCAAAAATCGGATTCAAACACTTTATTTTTATTTTATTTCTTTAAGCAAGAAGTGTCAAAATAAATTTTTTTTTGAAATGTTTTTTTGTTTTTTCATCTTGTTTTTTTAACCGTGCAAGTGTTTAATTTTCAAGATTTCCAGATAATTTTTTCGCTCTGATAATTAGTTACATACTCAGTATCAAAGTCATTTTCATTAATTCTTAGTGCTCATTCTGAATGCATATTTTCCACTCTACTTTAAACGTATATGTCTATACTACTGGCTAAGGAGATAAACTTTTAAAGCCCTGGGAGTTCATTTACATTTCTGTTTTGGTAAGCAGTTTGCACGGATATGTATGGATATGTCGGAGGCTTTTTTCATGAGTAACAGGAAGGCTAGACAGTTTTACTTAAAAGGTTCTCCATAAAGGCGCATATTCTGTAGCAAATAGCTCTCGAATGCTTTGCAAAGCAAAATTATTTAATTTAACCTCCTGTCATGCAGCATTTCCAATAAATAGTGTTTCTATGCTACAATTAATTATACGAATTAAAAAGAATTAAAGGATTTCAAAAAAGATTACAAATTTCAAAATTATCTCCAGACTTATTAATCATTTTTCATAATAGAAATGTGTATATTTTTTTCCTTTATTTAGGAGTCAGCTTTGATTTAAAAAAAATTTCCTAATTTCCTGTCTAATGTTTACAGTTAATTTGAAAGAAGGAATTTTAAAAAATGTGAACAATAAAGTGTTAAAATTCAAATACTAGTTCAAACTGGTTCCACTTTATTTATCATTGTGCCCTATTGCCCAAAGCTAGTTTCCTATGAATAGCTGTAAAAGCAATCGACCGAAACAATCTTCATGACAATGAATCGGTTGGCTCCCAAATTTCCGATATTGTAATAACGCTTCGAAGGAAGCCCTTATCTTGCAAAACGTATCTTCTATTTTATTGCTTGCTTTGTGTGAATTATTCAGGATGGTATTAAAGCGGAAATAAGCTTAGAAAGTTAAAGAATAACACAAAAATATAGATAAGACGTAATGTCGTCGTGCTGGAATTTAATTGGATATAATTTCAAACTTTGCGCCCGCATATTTTGTGTTAGTATTATACAGCTCTAAATTTATACAGCTTTGTTAAATTTAAATTTTATCAAAATAAAGAAAAGTGTTCTTTCAAAACTAATTAACAAATTTTTTTCCGGATTGCATTTAACTTAACAATTTTCAGGAGTAAAAATTATAATAGTTATGGGAAAAGGGAGTACACTCATTTGAAATTTAAATTTATTAGATTAAAAATTATTTATTTATTTAAATTTAGATAAGCGATTTAGAGGAACAACTTAACTTAAATCGTGACTTGCAAAAGCATCGCGGTTAACGGAGGTTGTTAGTCAGGTAAAAACTAAGAATGTGGTTTCGATTCCCTTATAAGGTTAATAATTTTTGTACAGGAAACTCCTGCTGAGCACAGATTTGCGGAATACGATTTTGCATATGTCTTATCTTAATTTTTCCTTTTAATTTGTTCATCACGAGGATTTCATTCATATGCGGTTCAACATTCATACATCAACACTTAATGCTAGCTGGCATCAGCTCTGGCTGAAAATTATCCACAATTTTAAAGGATTTCAATAGAATAAAAAATGAAACTAAAGAAATTGTATAAATTGCAAAAGGTATTGATGAGGAAGGTTTTTCAGCTATGGAAAAAGGAGAAATCAAAGAAATAACTTAGAATGACGACTGAGAAACGATGCATGAAAAACTGGATGATCCAACGAGAATGAAATCAGCTATACGGAAGATGATGAAACGTCTTTAACGTACAAGGAGTAAAACGGATTCTTAAAAAGGGCACAGGAAATGTTTTATTTTGCAATGGATATTGACCCCAATGAAAAAAGCTAAGACAATAAGAGGTACTCATTCACAAGCTCTTGGGGCGAAACTTTTAATTGGTTTCATCAGTCAATTTAATATATTGCGTCAAGCAAATAATCACCGGCATTTTTAAAAAATAATTGCGTCATGTGCATATTTATTAAGCTAAAATAAAAACTCTTTTAACTGACATTTGATTTCTTTTTCTCTTTTCATTAGAACAATATTTAAGTTTGTTTAAATTATACATATTTTCTTACTCTGAATTATATTTATTCTATAGAAGTTTAATTTTGTAATACTTGGTTTTGCTGTACACTCTGTTATATTAATGACATAAACTTCGCGTTCTGCTAACGTAGTGACTTCCTCTTTTCTTCGGGTGTAATAGCGGCTGGCCCCTCTAAATCTTGGCCATAATGGCTGATGGTTTCGATCATAATTCCTAGCAAATACCTAATCGGCAAACTCTGCCCGTCTAAACAAATACTTTGGCAAATGTTATATACATATAATAAATGAAAATCAAAGCTCTAAACTTACTTTTTGAGATATCGATTTCTGCGAATTAGGACTTCCCGAATATGGTATATCTGTTCTTCTGCTTTTTCTGTCACACTGAATACATTTCCAGAAAACAGTTTACAAAATCATAAGTGATCTTCCAAAATTAGATTATGGTCCAGAACCAATCTTATGGTTTTTAATGAAACCAACGTAATGGAAAAATTTTCAAATTACTTTTCTGATTTTTTTCAACAAACGTCAAAACTTACAAACCATTTTAAATTATCGTAGACATCTTTTAACAATTTTGTAATAAAAAATTACTAATGCAACTAAAATACTCGTACATGAGCAAATCAAATTTTAAAAATCTAGTAAATTCTATTTATTACATTACGCACAATATGCTATAAATTAATAAACGCAATAAGGCTAATGTGTACTTTTTAATGTTTGAAAACGCCAACAGCTCCCGTTCTCGCTCTATCATGCTATCACACTTGTGACCATCTGGAGTAAACTATACTTAATCTGATGATAAAAGCGTTATTATTGGGTGATTATAGACTGGTATGTATATTTGCTATTAATTTCAAAGATTTATGTATTTGAAGAACTTGGAAAATTATGTATTAGCTTAAGAATATGCTTCATGTCATATTTACAGCAGCCTTAGTTTTATGCAAATCTTCTGCTAAACGCTAAAATGGTCCTAAAGAAAACTGAATTAAATTTACTCATATGATTGTGTGTAGAATTTTTATCAACATATTTTACAATGCATATTTATATTTATTGTTATACCAGCATATTTGAACTTGCTTATTATATTTGTAGAGCTTCATAAATAAAGAAAGAATCTGAGTTTCAACTGGCTCTGAAATCAACTGGCTGTTTTTCATCCTTCCATACATAAATAATAAACACCAATTTAAAAACAAACAAATTCCAAATTTTGGGCTTCCAGACGCCCATTATTTCCGGGTGGAGACGCACGTTATTCAAAATTTGATGGCTCTAGGTGCCGTTGTTTTATCACAATGCTAGAAACACACATACATTTATGCAGATTCTTCATTACTTAATTTCTTTAAATATAATGCAGGGCTCTAATATTTGGTGGCAGCAATTTAAAGAATGATTCGCCGTTTATAGTGAATCATTGCAAAATGCCAAAACTAAATTAATAACTCTTCTGGACTAACGCCCTTTAGGCTAATAACATTCAAGATTAGAAAGTATAAGTAGGAAAATAAAGTAGAACATTTTTGAATGATATTGTAAACTATGCTACTTCGTAAAAAAGAGAAACGATGATGTTAAAAAAGTACAGCCTCACTCACACACTTGTGATTTAAAATTTCGCCAATAATGTTAAGGCCGATTTTTATGTTTCTAAAAACTTTAAATACAGTTTTAATTCTGCTAGCAATTAATAACATTTACTCTGTTTTTCAATATCTATTTTACTGTTATCTGTATTGTGTGATTTTTGTATTCTTGTTTATGGTCATATGATTGGCTTTCATATCGTTGCCATGTTATTCGCTCAGACAGTTGAATCAAGGAATAATATTAATGGGCTACTTTATAATTTTGGAATCCAGTTATGAGTTCAGAATGAATTTTATATAATTACGAATAGTATAATAGTTTCATATCTATTTAATGCAAATTGCGATATTTAGAGTAAAATAATTCAGAGATTTACAATAGCACATTTTGCTTTCAATTAAGTTGGAAGTGATACTACACACCATACTTGAAGAACAGCTTTGCTTGTTATTGTGTTACTTGCAATTTTTAAATAAGCGTATCTTCTATTATTTTATAGATGTTAAATATCGCTGTTTTAAATGCGGTTTAGGTTAGAAATAAGTGTACTTCCTGAGTAATTGAATATGAAATTATTGTTCCATCTAACATACTTAAAAACATTCCGTATTCTAGATTAACTTATAATACAGAAAATTCAAAAATTTGCAAAGATGAATAAATTCCTCCAATTTGGTTGTTTTTTGTAATCCGTTGTAAGGAAAAGCAGTTTTCTTCTGTTATGCTTTTTTATAACCCTAAATTAAAACCGAATTTCAAATTATTACAATGAAACTAGTATTAATTAAGTATATTATACACTATACATTAAATGTTCTTTACTTTATGATTCACCTAAATAATATATGTTAGCATGTCATTTTAAGAGAAAAAGAATCATTTTAATAAAACACGGCTTCATATTTGGCATTAAAATAAAAAATGTATCTTAGATTCTAAAAGGAAGCACGTTTCTTTAGGGAAATTAATGAGTATAAAAGTGCATGAATATTGTTTTACAAAATCTCGTAATACAAAATGCCTATTTTTATATCTTTATAAATTAATAATTAATCGATTAAAAATATAATAATTAAATACTTAAAAGGGACTTATCACGTACGACGGAGAAATTGCAACTTTTAGCCAAACTGGCAATGGTTTTGGAAACTAACATTTTCCTTCAAATATTGCGAGAAATAGCCAAACGTCACCAAATTTAATTGGCGACATTTTGTTGAGGTACCCGTATAATTGTAATTGGCACTGTGATTGATCCCTGTATGTAACTTTAACCATATCTTCCTTCCAGTAAAGAAATGGAAGGTACAAGAGATTTCTCGGCGCCGGGAAAAATATTGCAAGCCTACCAAGAGACCATCAGTTCTCAATTTTTAGATTTCAGTGCAAACTTCGCCTTTTACATGAGCTAAAGTGCTTTACTGATGTAAATTTTTCCTTTGGGAAAATAATTTTCCTCCAACAACTCATCTGTGTCTGTATGCACTCAATTCATTATGAAACCGTACGCACGCAACAATATTTTGCTTTAGTTTAGAGCGGATTAAGAAGCAAAAATAATAAGTTAATTGTTAACTCTAGTTTTCGTTTAAAAGTTGTAAAGACCAGCATTGAAATTTTATTTAAAAATTTAAACTTTTCTAACTTTGAAAAAAAAAAGAGAGACTTCTAAAAGGCTGCCGTAATTAATTCGCTGTCACGTCAACTGAGGTGTAAGACATTTATTCTCTAATTATGTTCATTCAACACTTGCAGAATTTAGCAACTTATTTATACAATCCTCTTAGCTAATAAGAAATTTATAAACGGTTGCTAGAGACTGAATAGAATACTAGAGACTCCATAAACGTGCACGCACTGAGCATACCGTTTTAGGCCGCTCTAGTATACGTGGTAATGTTGACTGCTTTGGCCTTATGTTGTGGTCTCCGGTTTCAAGTCTCAGAAAGACTGGATGTTTTTAACTATACGCAATTCATGTGAGGTATGGGGGCACTTAAAATACTGGACAGCCGACAAAGTTTGGTGGCAGGAGAAAGTCCTCCGATCCATCTTCGGAGGGTTTTGCATCAAAAGTGGAACGGAACTTCTATTTTTTCATAGGTGTGAAATCGATCGCCCCTTGTGATACACCTTGGACAATATTTTTGTTCAGGTAAGTGGCTGACGTGCTTGATCATTCTCGACGAATGTTTGAAGTTGTAAGTTTCTGACATTCGGAATAACAATTTTTGGCGAATGTGCCAGCTTTTTCCTTTTCCAGTGCACCAAGTGTAAAACAGAGGATCTTAATCAAGAACAACAGAATTTGTTTGAAGGTAAGGAGTATTTTAATGGGAGATTTATTCTACCAAATTAAAAAATGGAAATTAAATTGCAACAAAACACATAAAGACTAGCTTTAACATCGTTTGAATCACGTGATCCAAAAAACCTAAAAGCTTTTGCTTAGATCTTACGTAAGCCCAATGAAACCGCTACAAATGTTACATAATCTAGGCCTTTTCAAAATTAAAAGACGCGAATAATTATTGTGTTCATTTAATAACTGTACTTTAAATTTATACGTACTTTTAGAGTAAACTAAAACAAAATGTTTACAACTTTCTCTTTTACTTATTATCTGAATTTCATCTATTGAATCGGAAAGCTTCTGGAGGAGTAATAACATTGTAACATATGATGAAAAGGTTAAATGCAGCAAAAAAGATCGAGAAATAACAGAATTAGATTTCCAGTTCTCTATCTTTTGATATAGTTGAAGGATTGGTAGAAATGGCTGAAACTTCGATACTTGCTGATACTTTAACAGGTAAAGTGTTCTTCACAAAGGTATCAATGTGGTTCTTTCTTTCATAATGTATTTCTTAACAACAAATAAGAACGTCATATATCTGCTAGCCAGAACTTCCATCCGTTTTCGTTCACTTCGCATACCCTACCTTACATCATGTACACTGCCGGGAAAAAAAGGATCTATATCTCCCGTTCTACTGGTTCAATTGACGAAATTCAAATTGCGTTTTCTTTGTCTCCAAAACGCGACTTAAGATATATATTAGATTTGTATACAGCATCATTCTAACATAGCTATTTTGAAATAAAACCGGACTTTTTCTGAAATGGCATGCCATTTGTTTTCCATATTTGGATTCCGCGGCTCAAATTATACGTAAATATTAAAGTTTGTAAAATTTGGTCCGAAATTTACACAGAAATTCAAAAATTGATCTTGGTTGATTTATTTCAGTTTTCGCCAAAAGTAATTTAAATGGCGAACTCTTAATTTTCAGTAACCTATTTTCTTTTGTTTTTTTTTCATTGTAGATGAGCAGAAAAAAAGTCATCTTTCATAATTTCAAACAAATAATTTTAACAAAGTGCGTAAACCACATTTGGCGTTATTATCGCTCAAAAAAAAGGATCCAAACTTCAAATCGCTCCAATATGTAAATTCATGTGTATCTTAGAAAATTTTGAGTAAAATACTCCAATTGTTTGCAGGTGTGCATAGAAATGCATCTACTTTAAGACAATGCTAAAAATTTTATAGGTTATAATACAAAAAAGTTTTCGAAAAGTTTATAAAAAATATTTAAAAAACAAATTTTTAAAAATAAAACATAAAACATTTACAAATTAGTTTTGGATTAAGCTTAAATTTCGAACTCTGGCAGAAAGAATCAAATAAGTTTAATAAAAAAGAGAGATTAATAAATATATATCAAATTCAATTAACAGCAATTTTGAGAGCTAATTTTTAAAAAACTACTCGTGTGATTTTTACAAAACTTGGCAGTTTGGCATAATTTGTGTCGTGGAATCAAAATATGGAAAAACATTGGCATGTTATTTCAGATAAAGTCTGATTTTGTGTCAAAATACCTATATTTGAAAAACGCTATATATAAATATAATATATATCCTAAGTCGCGCTTTTGAGACAGGAAAAATGCAAATTAAATTTTTCAATCGGCCCAGTGGAGCAGGAGATTTAGAACTGTCCCTTTTTTTCCCTGCAGTGTACCTCATGTGTCTGATCCTGGAAAGAATTAAAATACAAACATTCGCCGTACATTTTCGCTTTCGCACTATCAAAAAGTAGAAAACCAGTAAACATGATAATTGTAAGCCGGTTATTATAAATGTTTTACTTCCCTTCTTTTTATTCTATTTATATTTATGTCTAAAATGTCGTAGCAATTGAGTTGTTAGAGTCGCTTGATAGTACGTAAATTTACAAAGTTGTTAATTATTTAAATGCATTTCTTATCATCTACCAGGACACTAATAACTATAATAACCAGTTACATATATTGCGTGTTTAATGTTCATCAAAATGTGGGAATTGCTGCATTTGACAGATCGCGAGCATTGTTTTATTTACGTTTTTATCTCGTTCGGTGGCATATTTTGCTACTACCATAATAATAACATAGATTTATTGTGGCACATTGAGTTCATCTATTTTTCATAAAGAGTCGATTCACAACAACAGAATTTGCGAATCACAATAGCATTACCTGGGAAAGTTAACATACGGAAACGTGACTCTAAGAAACCCAGCTAAATCAGCCATATGTGACAATTGATTTCTCTACTTCATTTCAAAGTCGGTTCCATTTTTGCTGTAATGGACTTATGGATCTCAGTTGCATTTTAGTTTTGCTATTAAGATCTAAAATCCTGTTATTTCTTTCTTTCAATCATTTTGGTTTTGGGTAAAATGTACAGTAAACATCCTAATAAATAATACGAACAGAACCTATTAATTTCTGGCATAAATAGCACTTAAATTCACTCACATTTTCGGAAATAAGACATAAATAAGACTGAAACGTAAATATGGATTTCTTTATTTTTTTAGATTGAACGGGGGTGTTTAGGATGCAGTTCAGGAAAACGTTAGAAATTTATTTATGGACTGGAGTATAGCAGTACTGAAAGAAATCCGAAGATGTTTTTAAACTGACCTATATATTTACTATTCTATCACATAGAAAATGCCAAAAATCTTCAATACTAGATGTAACTATGTTTTGTATATTTTACGTACCATTTACAACATATTTTATACGTAAAATAGTGAAATCTAAACAGACTAAAACATATTACTTCCTAACCAATTTAGAGTGCACAAGTGAAACCTATTCATAAAATCATTTGATTATAACAGAAGACTACATTTTCTCATTTCCTGTTTCCTAGATATTCATGTAAATGAATTTAAAATACATTAATATTCAAAGTTTCTGTTAAAATCATTTGAATATAACACAAGAGTATATTTTCTCATTTCCTGTTTCCTAGATATTCATGTAAATGTATTTAAAATGCGTTAATATTCAAAATTTTCTGTCAAAAATACATTCTGCTTATAACATTATTAAACCAACAACTTTGTGTTTGGCACAGATTTTAGTCGTCTCTATTGATTTCGAGGGCGAACAAGAACAGGTCCCTCTTCATCAGGAGAAACGAAATCTGCTAAAATAATAACTTAGAAAATTTTTATTAGATTTTCATTGTTCCTGATGAAGAGAGAGACTTGTACCTGGTTTCTCTCTAAATTGATAGAGTCTGGGCTAAAATCTACGCCAAGTACAGGGTTGTTACTTTGATAATTTTATATTTTTTTACTTTGGCGTGTTTCTCTTCTGCCTTGATATACTTACTCATTTTTAAGTGAGTTTTAACTATTTTACTTGAAGTTTTTTGCACTTAAGGCAAGAATCTTCTGTAAGATTTTGCTAGAAACGTTTATGTATACACACATATATATATATACATAAGCTAAGTAATAAGTAATGTAGAATCCAACTCTAATTTGCTCATCTTTATTGTCATAAGTGGCCAAACAGCTCACTGTGGGTCAATGTCTCCTTCTGAAGATTTTTCCACGATGACTCTCTTGGTTGTATCCAATCTCCAGTGATCCTTGAGATTATCTTCCATCTGAGTCCTCTGAATCAGCTCATCTCAACCATGGACTCCAGGTTTCGGGTTTCCATCACGTGAGCCATCGAATTCATTCTCTTAAATTTTATAAGTTTTAAGATATCGTGTTGTGCATATGCTTTGCAAAGCTCAAAACTGTATCTCCTGTTTCAAATATTATTTTTATTTATATCACCAAGAATACTTTGTAGAATTTTTCTTTCAAAATTTGCAGGGAGCTTCCTCCTCAAATTTTTCATCGCTCAAGTCTCAGATGCATGTGTCAAAAAATGTCTAACAAGCATTTTGAAAATCAAAAAATTAAAGGAAAAGGATTAAAAAGAAAAAAAAGAAATCTTTTTCTTGAAAGAAATCTAGATTTGAAAACCTTAATCCACAGTAAATCTTATTAGCTGATTTTCAATTTCAGGACATAATCTATTATCAGTAGTAATAAGAGAAGGTAAGCTTTTCTTAGACCAGGAAGAATCCCGGCAATCAGATCAGCATATGCTAGTGGCTATAGCGATCTAGAAAATAATATGACCACTTCTATTGATGTTTGAATAACTCTGTCAAATGGACAAGACAGAGAATCTTCCTGTCATGCTCTTATAAATATTCCAAGATTTTTCTAACAGAGACCTCAAAATCTTTATCGTACTCTTAGTATCTTTCAACGTAAGTCTGGTCAATTTAATAAGTTTAGAAGGAATGCCAAAGTCCTTCATAGTCTCAAAGATAAAGTTTATATTTATACTATCAAAACCAGCCTTAAATCAATAAATACGAGCTTATGAATAGCTTATGAATCGTAGCTTATGAATTTCAACATTAATTTCACTGTTTTATCAATAATCTGGCGTAGACAAAATATTTCGTACTTACTTGAGTTTCAGCACGAAATCCACTTGCATAATTTCTAATCAGTGAATCAGCATATGGCAACAGTCTTAAACACAAAATTCTGGATAACATTTTAGAATTTATACACAGCAAACTAAATTCTACTTTATTATAACCTCATAAATCTCATTTTCATTTGGTATTTTCCCTTTCCCAGTCCAAAAATAGTCAATAACATTTTTGGTAAAATAGTACCTGAAGTTATAAAATCTTTTTTTAGTGCCTATTGCAAAATTAATTCTGTCAAATTATTCTTGCATAAGCTTACAGAGTGTCGTTCGTTTTGGATGCATAAACTAAACGAGCTCTCAAAAGATTGTATGAGGAATTATCCCCAGGCCTCTAAATAAGTCAGCAATATTTGAGCCTGGATTAACTCAGCAACAATATTTAAAAAACAATATTTAAGACCGGCTTAACAATAATTTGAGCCTGGCTTAATTAAAATAAGAATAAAATGTACACTGCGCAAAAAAAGAGGGGCACAGTTCTATATCTCCCGTTCTACTGAATTGATTGACGAAATTCTGCTTGCGTTTTTCATCTTTTTAAAACGCGACTTAGGATATGTATTAGATTTATATATAGCGTTGTTCTAATATAGGAATTTGAAACAAAATCGTAGTTTTCCTGAAGTGATATGAATTTTTTTTTCTATATTTAGATTCTACGACTCAAATTATGCACTGCCAAATTTGCAAAAACCACCCCAGTAGCTTTTAAAAAATTAGCTCAAAATTTTAGCCTCTCCATGATAAGGGAATTATTAATATCTCTTTTTTTAAACAACTTTTATAAATTTTGAAAAACAATATGAATTATAATCTATAAAATTTTTACCATTATCTTAAAGTAGATGTAATTCTAAGCATGCCTGCAAAAAATTAGAGTTTTTAATTCGAATTTCCTAAGATATACGTGAATTTACATTTTGGCGCGCTTTGAAAGTTCGGGTATTTATTATTAGCGATAATAACGAAAATGTGGCTTACGCACTTTGTTAAAATTATTTGAAACTATGAACGATGGACCTTTTTTCCGCTCCTGTACGAAAGAAAAGAGGAAGGTAAGTAGGTTACTAATACACTGAGAACTTCGCCAAGTGAATTAGCCTTGGCGCAAATTAAAAAAAAAACTGCGGCAAGATAAGTTTTTAAATTTTTCCGTAAATGTCCCACCAAAAATTATAAAATTTAATTTGTAGGCATAATTTAAATCGTAGAATTGTCACATCGAAGAAAAACGGCATATCATTTCAGAAAAAGTCCGATTTTGTATCAAAATACGTGTGTTAGAACAATGGTGTATATAAATCTAATATATATCCTACGTCGAGATGTGAAAAACCAAGTTGAATTTCGTCAATCGGCCCAGTAGAACGGCAAATATAGAACTGTCCCATTTTTTTTCGCAGAGTACTTTAACTAGGGTAATGGCTCACATGATACTTTAAAAGCACAGGAAGGCTCTGACATGTAGAAGCCGACGGAAACAAAACTAATGGCTAGAAGCTCTCGATGTCATTGAATTAAATCGCTTTAAAGTCAAAATAACAGCCTGGCCTTCAAGCGGGCATAACAGGCTCTAAAATCACCTTCCAAAAGTTTCGCTTAAATAGCATTTCTTTCTCCCTTAATTTGAATACACGCATTTCAGATCAGATTAGCATTCTGGAAAGCTTGGGTGAAAACTAGAATGAAAAGAAATTTACTTTAACTCAAAATTAACTGTTAGTCAAAATAAATCAATAAATCCTCACACGGTTACTGATGTATATACTCCTATAGCAACAAAATAAAACTAAACTATTTTAGGCCATAATATTGTTAAAATTACAAGACTAAGCTTTTATCAATTAATATAAATAAAATGGAATCATAACTTCACGTTCAAAAATTTTTATTTTCCTTCATGTTATTTTTCTCAGGGTACTTTTTTTGGCTCATTGTGTTTAGATGAACTAGGACACAATTTTCCTTTATTTCTTCCCTAGAAATTTATAATATGAATTACTATGTTACTTCTGCATGTTATTCAAATTCAATATTTAAAAAAATCAGATGATCTGAAAATCATAACAACCCTGTTAATAATTAGCTTCTTCATCTGATGCATAACTTAAGGTAAATTAACCTTTAAAATATTTATGGAAATGAAATGAAGAATAATAAATAATTAACAATGTAATAAAGAATAGATTGCTTTCCGATCAAATATTTCAAAACGATGTTTACAAAATAATATTTTATTTGCACTCACTATCTGTAACTTTTTAATTTATCAGATCCATACACTTTTTTTCATCTAACGATTTTTTTGTTTTTGCTCTCAATTACATGAATTTTCCTTAATGCACCTTTAAGTTTTTTTAATCTCTGTGAAGAATATTTCTCATATGTGTTTCAAAAAAGCAACATCAAATGTGCATCAAAACTCATTAAAAATTTGAAAGTCTTTAGGAGAAACCTTACGAGACCAAATTTCGAAAGAATACAGAATCTTAAAACTCGCATTTAATTGATCAACTTCTAGTAATTTGTGCAACATTTCTGAAAATTACAGAAATGAAGATTCAAAATGTCAAATCACTTAGCTTTATGAATTTTCTTCAGAGAATTTAAAAATGCTAAGTATTAACTTTTATTTTATTAATAGCATAGTCATATAAATAATAAACAACACACATAATACAAGAGCTTTAAAACATTCAGAGAAAACAGTTTGAAAGAATATAGAATCTTGCAATATTCAAGTTGTTAAATATTTACTTGAGAAAGTAATATAAAAGCACATAGGTATGAGGAAGAAAATATTTAGAAATGTAAAAACAATGTTTTCCAAAGAAAATAACTTTTCTTTCAATGTCAAGACGAAGAAAACCCGATCTCCATGATACATGCAAATTTCCACCATTATTCTCAATTCACAAAACTTGTTTCTCCTCCAATGTATTTTCAGAAAGAGCAAGCAATTAATTGTCTAAGTAACAAAAATGCAATAAATAAAAGATCATACGTAAAAAATATATATACATTGCACGACATTGAAAATGCAACACCAAGAAGAAGTGATCAGAAATTTATGCAAATTTTAGAGCAGACGCACGTCACTGAGTTATGTGAATGATGTGAAATGCGCAGCTCTCCGATGCACGTGAAGTAAGATATAAGGGAAGGAACGTGCAGAAGGGGCAGTATTCGTGTCGTTATTTCTGCCAGACGAATTATCGAAGGAAGTTCGTTTTTGTCCCGAAGGATACGTGTAATAGGAGAGAATGCTAGGCCGCCGTCAACGAAGGCATTTCCAGAGGATAGACGATTTTACAAGGGGTATGGTGATCGGACTGAGAAGGACGGGTTGGTCAAATCGCAGCTGATACCCACATGGATGCGAGCACGGTGCATCGGCTATGGCGAACATGGTTGGAACAAGGGAATGTAGGAAGAAGGAGGGGTGCAGGTGCAGCCAGGGTGACGTCAGCACGCGTAGATCGACGCATCCGCCGACAAGCTGTTGCGGTCCCGCAAGTCACTTGTACCGCGATTCTGTGGTATGTGCAAGATACTCTGGATGTTCCCGTGTCGACGAGAACCATTTCCCGTCGATTGGTTGAACGTGGCCTGCACTCACGGCGTCCGTTAAGAAGACTGCCATTGACCCCACATCATAGACGCTAACGTTTAGAATGGTGCCGGACTGGAGCGATGTGGATGACAGTGTAGTAAAATTATTATATGTAGCATATGTAGTAAAATATTATATGTAATAAAAATACTTATATATTTTAATTTTTTGTGTAGTAAAATTTATATTAATTTCTATATGTTATGAGAAATATTAATTATAATTATTCTGGTGTATAAGTGATAACCAAAATTTTGAATATTAATTTTATCAGTGATGAACCGTGAATAAGAATGAAGAAATCCAATCACCTAGTATATAGGATTATAATCTGTGATTAAGAGTACTTCACGTTGTTTCCGCAATAACGCGAATGATAGGGATAAAGCATGTGACCTACAGAGGATAACAAAATAATGTACTTACCCCAGACAATGTGATAGTTGAAGAAGAAAATACAAGTTAATCATCTACAATTCACTCTACTTATTTTTCCTATCAAAAATTTTACTGCTGAGCTCACACAAATAAAACAAGAAAATTAAATAACCAGAACATAACTATAGTCCTAATATATAAATGCAGTTATATAAATAACTGCATTAAATAAATATAAATGCAGAACGTCCACTCGTTTAACGATACAGTACAGAGCACAATCCATTTGCATCGCTTTCTATAAATCACGAAAAACCTGGAATCGAAAATATATGTAGACCAGCAATATACTTATCTTGAAATTTCTTATGATTTTGAAGCTTCTACCAGTGAATTAATTTGGAGCAGTGCACCACGTGGCGATAGACAATGGATGAGTCTTATATTGCACAATGAGATCGTTCATGATTCTTGCTTAAAAAACGTCATTCAATCCAGGATGAATTTTCCGAAACTGCATATAGAATGAATATATTCAATAAAAAACTACCGTTGGCTTTCTATAAATCAGGAACCATATCATCGGACTTTTCAGGAGAGTTAAACGTGCATCATGAAACGAGGTGGTAGGTGAAGAGACAGGCCGAAGCCCGTCCTTCACCCTTGAACTCCCAGCAGCGAAGAGCGCAGAAACCGGTCCAACAACTGCCACCAAGGGCTTGGACGAAACGATGACGATTCTTGAAGCGATAGACCCCACAGCATAGACTCCAACGTTTAGAATGGTGCCGTACTGGAGCGATGTGGATGACAGAATGACGAAACGTCGCGTTCTCAGGTGAGTCACGCTTCTGTTTATCCAGTAACAGTCGCCGCATACGTGTGTGGCGTCGACGTGGAGACAGATCTAATCCGGCAGTAACTGTGGAACGCTATTGCCTTCGATTCCAGGTCATCTCTAGTTCGTATTCACGGCCCAACGATACTTGGATAATGTACTGCGGCCGGTGGCAATCCCGTACCTTCAGGGGCTGTCTAATGCAATTTTTCAGACCTACCTACAGGGGCTGCCTAATGCAATTTTTCAGCAGGATAACTCCCGACTGCACAGTGCTCGCATCTGCCAACATGCTCTGCAAGGTATACAGATGCTTCCCTCGCCACCGTACTCTCCTCACCTGTGACCAATCGAACCTGTGTGGAATGTGATTGAACGCCGTTTGCAGAATCTGCCCCTGCCTCCTTCAGAGGAGGAACTGTGGCAAATGGTTGAAAGGGAATAGAGAGCCGTCCCTCATTACACTAAGTCCGCACTCTTATTGACTCTATGCCTAGACGTGTCTCTTCGTGCATCACTGTCCGCGGTACTCCTACATCCTACTGAGGCGACGCCGTTCTCACTCTGTATTCTGACTATCATTTTGAAAAAAGAATAACTTATTGCTTCTTGCTGTCTCTGTCTTTTTTCCAAATTTCACCACTTTCTAACCACTCCTTCTTGGTGTTGCATTTTTAATGTCGGGCACTGTATAATTAGTGTCTTAATTTTACAGCGTCAAGTACGGTAATTTAACTTAACTTCTCACCCATTATAGTAATCTAAGAATTAGAACACATGGAAAAGTGAATCGTTGATTAAGGTCGCTTATAATGATATCGAATTTTAAAGTACCATGATTAAATATGTTAGAAATCTGTTAAATATTAATTTTTATTCGTACTTAAGCTTGGTATCCAAATCGTCGCTCTTTATTGAATCATAACACATCCTGGGGTAAAATGTAGCATCTGCAATTTCCATTAAAAGTCGGTTTCCTGCGCCCAAAAACGAGCGAAAGATTTGAAGTAAAATTTTTTATTTGTTGAGAGAGGGGGAAATATTTTTGCTTTTTGCCTCTCTCCAAAACGTGAGAAGAATAAAATGAGACGATGTCGCTGGATATTTTTAATCAAAATGTCACCTAGGAAGAAAGTGACATCTATTTTAGCTTATCCGGGAGATCGTCAGTACTTTGAGGACTTTCTGCTAAGGTAGAAAATCGTTTAATGCTACGTTTGAAAACTAACATAAGTGATTATATTCCTGCGATTAAAATTTGCGTCTGAAATACAGTATTTTGAAATGTGATGAGTGGAAACTTTGTGAGATATATTTGCACTATTTATAACATTTATTTTTTACGTTTTTGCAGAACCAGGTGCTTATTTCTACGACAATGATGCAGATCTATAACAAGCATATTTGCTAAAACTAGCTTTCAATGAGCATAACTATTTCAAATTGTATTCAAAAGCTATGATATACTTTTATTTCTGAAAGATGTCGCGAATGTCAAAATTAAATTTTGTACATAATCACAGCTTTATACCACGTCAAAATTAATTTTTTTATATCTTCAAGTATGCTTCATTGGGAACTCCAAGATTTTCTTCCATCTACAGTTGAAATTCAAAAACTCTTCTGTACCAGGTGCTGCCCAAAAGGAAACAGCTGTAATGTAATATTTTTAAAATTCCATCAAGAGGTGGTTATTTACGCTTTGAGAGCTGTGAGAGTGTTGGCGATCGCAATTTTTTTTAATTTTCACCAGTGCCTCTTTAATTCACGATTCAGTCAGTTTTACTGTTTTTCGTATTGGTGTGGTATGGCTTAGTTTAGTTATCGTACTTGTATTGTAGGATCTAATCGTCTTTGTTAACATGCACTGTATCTGGATCTATTTAAAAGTCTATATTGCAATTTCTAGCAAAGACTCGGCGACTACAACAAGGGAAGGGTGAAAAAGACCCTTTTATAGAACACAATTGTTTAGAGACGACACGGACTTAAGTGCCTACTTAGTCACTAACTACTAGTGGTGAGGAACTTAAAATAATTTCGGCGGCCAAAGTAACAAAGTTCAACAGAATTAACAACGTGCGTTTTCCCGGGAGTGTCATGTTTAGCTACTCTTAGAGCAAAGGCTAATTGGTTGACGCAGTCATCTCAGCGTCGATGATAAGTTTTTACATAACTACGAATAATTTTCTCTATATTCCTGTTTACGCATTCTGCAATTTTCGATTGTGTCCAATTAGGAGCCATCTTTAAATATCGCATGCCAAACCATGCATTGTCTGATATAATCCTCACTGTTGCACCTTATTTTAAGATTTATTTATTTACGACATAATTAGATGCAATTTTAGCGGAGGTTCTTTTAAGGAGAACTATTTCTACCCATTTCAAAAAATGAGAGTAGCGAGCAAATATCGACTTTTACTACTTTCACTTCCTGTGTATGAGTCTAACAAATCTATTCCTGTTAATTCATTTGGAAAAGTAGCTCTTATACTACACTGGTGAAATAAATTAAGAGAATTTTCATATTTGGTTTACGATCGCCTGAACTACTGGACAGATTTTAATAAAATTTGGTGTGAACATATGTTGATAAAATACAAACAAAATAAACATTTAACAGTTATAATAGACACATATGTTCGTGTGTAACTCCCATGGGAGTCTGAATGTCTGAAACAGCGGTTGCAGAAGACACAAAAGAAATGGGTTAATAGTGGGTATGGTCCCGTCTTACAGCCATACAGGCTTCGCAGCATGATGTCATACTGGAAATAAGACACTTTATCAGTGCCTGGGGCAATTGGTCCCATTCATTCAGTAATGCAGTTTTCAGTTCCTGGATGGTTCTCGGAGGGGGGATTGCGAGTTGGCATTTCTCTCGAGCTTCTCAGGCATGCTCTATCGGGTTGAGGTCTGGATATCTGACTGGCTAAACCATCGGGCGAATATCCTCACTCTCGAGAAATTCGTCGACCAGAGCCTCTATATGGCCTCGTGTTATCATCCTGTGAGATGGACTCGGGGCCCACTTCAACCCGGAAAAGGCGAACACAGGGCTCCAAGATCTCATCCCTATACCCCACACCAGTCACAGAGCTTCTGTCAAAAACACGGAGAGGTGCGCGGCCATCCAACATGATGCCTGTCCAGACCATTACACCGCCACCGCCACAATTGTTGATTTCGAGGACATTGGAGGGTAGCTAGCGGGTCCCTGGCTCTCTCGATATGAAAGTATGGCGAGAATCGGTGTTTAGGCTAAAACTGGACTCATCGCTGAACAGAACGGTCGCCCATTGCTCCGTACTCCAATCACTATGCTGCCTGCACCATGCTAATCGGACTCTCCTGTCCATAGACAAGAGTGGGACGCAAACAGCCGGTCTTCTGGCAAACAACCCTTTCTCATGCAGTCATTTGGAAACAGTCACTCTTGTTACAAGGGTTCCTGTGACTGCATACAGGTCTCGAAAGAGCTGAGAAGCTGTAATCCCTCTGTTAAGACTCGCTAAAATGGACAAATAGCGATCTTCTCTGGCCGTCGTGTCTCTTGAACGACCTTGCCCAGGCTTTCTCTCGATGGATCCAATATTCTGTATTCTGTAATCCATTATTTTCCATACGTTACACACGACAAAAAAAAATTAAACTTTATCTGGAGTTGCGATTGGCCTGTCTCTAGCATCCCCACAATTTGCCACCTCATTCCATCATCTAAACGTTGGTGGTTACGCATTTGTACTGTTGCAATATGAATTTAACCGATTGCTGCAAGATAACATCAAGAAATCCGCCGAGGTGTGACAGCGAACGGAATTCGTTTTACCGTCCAAGCGCTTATAAAGTCTATTTCTCTGATGGCTTCGCCTACACACACGTGTACGCTTACGTATTTGCCGTACAAGATTTGCATTTTTATCTAGAAGCAGTGGGTTTTCCTTCAGTTCAGTTCTTTTGATGCAATTCGATAAATTATGCAAATTCTCTTAATTTATTTCACCAGTGTATTTAGATACCCGACCGGCTATCTAAATAGCATAAGAGAATTTTATCGTTAACTAATTGGCATCAGTTTACGGCTAATTAACATGTATGCCAGGACTTGATATATTTCGCAACAAATTTTTGAATTTTTGCTGAAAAAAAACCGCTCGCGCCTTTTCATTATTCAAATATATAAGAGGGCCATAAAATATCTTTCCCGGTATGCAAACCTCTAGAGGCCTCAATCATTCAGCACGAAAATCAAGATATAAAAGTTGTAAAGCATGTGATGGAGAATAATACGAATAACAACTACAAAACACTCGAAATTACAGCTACAGTGACAAAGTGCAAAAATTCCTTAGAGCAAGTCCTAAATTTTCGCAGCGTAATGAAAGAGACACTTAAGGAAACCATAGCGCCGTTGAAATGTTACCTCCAACTTGACAAACGTAGGGGCAAAAACATTGACAAAGAAAATACAAATGTGGAAAGTAAGGCAACATACAACTTATGGCAATGCATTTAATTTGCATCACAGCAGAGTTGTACGTGCATTACAGAAAATGACAGACAACATTCGCACAAAACAATGGTTGCCATACACTATCTGGATAGGTATCGCCTTACCATTTTTCATTTGTTGCATCCAGTTCCTTTTTCTTTGTCAGTGCTCTTGCGGTTGCGTTTTTCAATTTACAGGTACTGTTATAATCCGGTTTATATTTCTTTCCTACGACAAAATACAACAGGGATAAGAGATATATTTAAAACCTTTACTTCAGTAAAAGATTTCAGTACAATTTTAGTAATAATAACCTCAGTTTGTTTCTTTCTTGAGCACGTGTTTTTACTCTTAACGTTAGCATGGATATTTTGCATTTATTACAAAAAAGGTGGTTTATTTAAAGAGATTTAAAATGCCTATCAAAGGATATTGCTTGTTCTTAAACTCGGCAAAATATTGTAAATACAGTTACGCAAGTAACTTATTAATCCGTTTTATACCAATTCTTTTAATCGTGGCCGTGTGTTATACAAATCTAATTTTCCCTCATTTAAATCTAAAATAGTAATATTTTTATTAGCCCAAATGGGAAATTTACTCAGAAGGGCTATTAATTTCGTTCTGGCATTTTGCGTCGTCTACTATAAAACGGGTTTCACTTTTCAAATTGTTACCACCAAATATTAGAATCCTGCATTATATTTAAAGAAATTAAATAAAGAAGAATCTTCATGAACTTATGTATTTCTCGCATTGTGAAAAAGCAACGGTACCTAGAAACATCAAATTTTGAATAATGTAGTCCCCCACTCAACTATCGGCATCTGGAAACCGAAATTTGGAATTTGGTTCACTATCTATTTCATATTTTTTAAACTTTAACGAATTTTTGATTAACAAATTCAACGATTTCAAAGCGAGAAATGGCAACATTGCACAGACAAAAAAGCATTTTTATTTCCAGAGCGCAAGTCTGTGTATCGGAAATTGTAACATTCGCTGTTCTTAAATATTTTGTGATATTACTGTGGAACTAAATGCTATGGTTTAAATGTGAAGGACATGATATTTAATAAATCAAGGTAACACACAAAACGTTAAGAAATGCCCCTTTGGGCGTAATAGGAAATCTGAAAGTTTTTAGATTTTTTTTAAAAATTTTTTTTAGCCCAAATGGGCTATTAGTCTCGAAACGGGATTTTGCGTCGTCTAGTACAAAAGTCTGTATCACTTTTAAAGTTGTTACCACCAAGTATTAACGTCCTGTATTAATTTTAAAGAAATTGGGTAATGAAGAATCTGCATTCAAATATATTCTCGCAGTGTAAACAAATGACGGTACTTGGACCATCAAATTTTGAATAACGTAGTCTTCCACCCGAACATATGCATCTGGAATCCCGAATTTTGGATTTCGAATTTTATATTTCACGTTTTATAAAACTTGAATGAATTTTTGACAGGCAAACTTAACGATTTCAAAGCGAGCAGTGTCAACACTCTAGGGAATAAAATATTTTTATCTCCAGTGAGCGAGACTGTCTATCGGAAATTCTAAAGATCTTAGGTATTTTGTGATTTTTCTTTTGAGTTCAAGTTTATCTGGCATACGTATGAAGGAGATGATATTTAATAAACAACGTTAATAATAAAAAGACAAACAAAAATTCAAGCCATGTTACTAAGAAACTTAAAATTGGTAGGATAGTCAGAGAAAAGACCGACAGAAACGAAAAATGTGTGACAACACTTAGCACCACATCCGGAATTCTAAAAATATGCTGCTTTTAAATTTTTCGTAATGTTGCTGCTTACTTACATATGGCCTAAGTGCGAAGAAAATGATGCTTAATAATAAAGCTAAAAAGACAAAAAGAAATGGGATACCAGGGAGTAAGTGCAAGAGAAGAATAGTAGTCTGCGAGCTCAGCGAGAGCGTGAAAACCTTTCACAAACCTATCTGGGAGACTGTTGAAATCTGAACCCTTTCAGACTCTTCTTTTTCCTTTTATCTTTGGCCTTGAAATCACATTGTCTCAGAAGGTAAAGTACTGTTCAAACACTGGTAGAGATATCTATCAAGCTCACACTTTCATTTTCTTACGGCTTTAAATCTGACTGATGCCATTATGTTTGCTACAATAATTCTATTTCAAATTAAGCGTACCAAAATAATTGAAATTTCTAGCTACAATCTCTCACTTCTCATTATCTATAAATAATACATGAGCTTCGAACAGAGTATTTTAATTAAACAAATAAACATTGCTTTGCTTCGCATTAACTATAACACTGACTATAATTGAAGCGACTGAATTAGGACAAGCACTCGTTAGATTGCTACAGAGTGGTATAATTGTGCACGTGTTCAGCATATTTAAATTACTTACGTAGACAGCTTTATTAAAATTTGCAGAGCGACACTAAAATTTTGTAACTCCCTGCCGCTCTGTAAATTAAGTGTTCGGGGTAAAAGTCATTTTATCTTGCTATGTCAAATCATTGCTAAGTCAGATTCGGAAGTAAGACTAACTCGCGTATTTTATATTGTATTTCAAATTTGAACTTCGACTTTTCGGATTGTTATTATTTGACACTAACGTAGCGATGTTAATAAATTACTTTACAAATAACAAACATTTAGAGTGATTCGATGCAAAATCGCAAAACGAAAGCAATAGTCCTTCAGGTACAAAGCCCCTTTGGACTAAAAATGCTTAAAATTTTAAATGTGTAAATATCATAAACTTTAAAAAAACAATCGTTACTACAGTTTAAAATTTACGATTTTGTATTTTTTAATTTGCAATCAGAGATTCATTAGGCAATATCATTTTTACATTTAAAACATAAAGTTGCTATTATCCTGCCAGTTTAAGAACTAATACCTCATGAATGTATTATAAAATATAGAACATGTAATCATTGTTTCAAAGGAGCTGTTTTAACCGCAATAACATAAAGAAGAAACATAAACCTGCTGTGACTTTATTTCATTGTAAAATAATATCACTTAGAGAGAAATATTTATTCCAAACTTCGAGAGTAAACGTTCGAAATGTACAAATAAATTTCTCAAGATTGTAATTACTTTACTTTGTAGGGACACCATAATTTTATCATTAGAAACGATATATATTTCAAAGGGATAATTAAGAAAGGACAGTGCTAATTTACTGCCGTAACTGTTAATTAGAGGCTGGAAACATTGAAAAAAATGTAAATGAAATTAACATACAATTAATTTAAGGGTTTCAGATCACAAAGAGGAAATTATTTCCACTTCAAAGGGGCAAATATGAGTATGAGGAGGATATGAGCATGAAAATTTCGTCTACAGAGGAATGAATATAAGTATGAATAGTATGAAGATGCGTTAATCAAGAATTAAAACATTCTAGCAACCATACATAAATAAATCTTTAAGTTTAATGGGAGAAAAATCATTTTCATTTATTGATTAAAAAAGAAAGCAACATTTCTAAATCATTAGAAAGATAAGATGCTTGAAGAACTTATTGAACTAAACCAGAAAGCGGATTCTATGAATATTGTTACGAAATGTCCAGGTGCGGTAGGTTAGCTTCCCCGCAAAGCAGGTTTAGGGTTGCCAGAAAATGGCAAGGGAAAGCAGGGGTGCCCCATTTGGCAAGAAATCGCCCATTTGGTGACAAAATCGGCGATATGCTATAGACGCCTGGAGAACCTTCTAGAACGAATTCTTCCTGGTTTAGCCCAGAACGTTCTCGAACACAAGACAAAAGCTATATAAACGCTGCTGTGCGAAGTCAGAGTCTAGTCTACCAAGTTGATAGTCAGTTAAGAGTTAGTTGGGTCAGTGCGGAGTTAGTTAAGAGTCAGTGCGTAGTCTAGTGCCGAGTTGGTCGTCGAGTACATCGAGCCGAGTCTCTTAGTGTATGCATCTTCGAGTTTTATCTTAGAGTCTGTTGAGCTCCAGAAACGGCTGAACCGAGTCGGGAGTTGTACTCTAGCGTATCGTCGAGTGCATCGCGAGTTCTAGCGTGAAAATTACGTGGAGTTCCGAGAATGGCCGAGCAGAGTCGGGAACTGTACTCTGGTGCTTTGCTGTGAAGCCATCTTCACCGTTACAGCCTGATAGCCTGAAGGCTGTGTCGCTGATTGTCTCAACGTGTTTCTAGTAGTTCTTCGACAACTGTAATCCTGATTTTGGAGCTGTCTTGAAAAAAACTGGCCAATAAAGTGTGTTTCGATACTTAATCGAGTGACGTCGTTATTCACTCCAAACCCGCGAACCCTTGAAGAGAAAAACATAACAATAAATTTCAAGAATTGTAGAAGAAATATATAAAAAGATATAGAAACTACAATCTGATAAATGAATAATTTCAAGAATGGCTTCTGCATTAGAAAATTAAAATGCACAGTTAAAAGACCAACAGTGGTCGATAATAAAACATTTATGATTTTCGTTTCTATCTTTGATATTTTTTTATACTATTAAAAATCACAGTTCTCTTTTTAAAGATCCTTTTCAGTGTGACTTACCAAACATACCAAAGTTTACAAATAAATTAAACATTTGGAAAGCCGTGTCAGCTTTGCATGGCAGTATCGATTTAATTGCAGCATTTGAATCGAAGTAAATACCCCAAAAGAAAAGCATTAAATTGCTAAGGAAGAGAGGTCATATCATTTATCTCTGAGAATATATTATAATTTTCTATTTGAAAAAAGTCAAAGAAAAGCTATATTTTTTCAGTTACTGTAAAGACATTTATTTTTCTTTTCTCCATCCTGTTCTGTCTAATTTCTCTTGTAAAAAAAATAATCAGCAGCCCGTTAAGTGTTAAACATAAAATTGTATTAAAGATTAATGTATTTTGAATTTTTTTTAGCATTTTCGAAGTAACGGAAAAACGTCGATATTGCTAATCAAAGCTTCCCAAAATTTCGCATATTTAGATCAAATACTTCTTTGCTAGCATTCGAATTTTTTCTAATGCATTATCATGGAACTAAATTCCTCTAGGGAATGGCTTTTGAAATTAGCTTAAAATGTTTTTATTAAACCTTTAACATTTTATCTAACCTTTACTCACTGTTATAATTTTAGTTGGATAATTATACCTTAAACAAGACATCCCAATGCCAATCCCTTCTCAAAAAATCAGTATCACCTTCAAACTGCAGCAAGAGCAGACATAGGAAAGAAAATAAAATTTCCCACTAACGCATTCAGAGCACAAAGAAAGAAAAAGGACGTGATTAACTAAAGAGGAAAAAATGGTGAACAGAAAAAGACAGTAATGGTATAGCCGAAGCGGATTTCAGCCCCTAAAGTGCCGATAAAACATTAGCCTAAAAGTTCGGGGGAAAAAACTGAAAAAGTCCATACATATTCCCCAATCCAATCTGCGGTTGTAACGAAGCTTCGGGTCGATTTTCCCCATAAAAATCCCCACATCGAAAGAAACTTATCCAATAGCATTTGAATGCCAAAGACATTTAGCTAAAATAATCATCATAATAAAAAACTGCATATACTACTAAGCAAAGCAGCTACAAATACTAGTCAAAAAAGTAGAACCTCAGCTAACGGTCTCATCATAATAATTCCTCATGTGTAATTTAGGACTACCGTCTAGGTAATAAGGAAGCGATATATTCTCCTTCCCTTCCTACGTTTCTTCTAATGACATTTCCCAAAAAGGTTTTCGGGAAAAAAATATATATATCCCCAGTAGGGTTTGTAGTTAAAAAAAGGAAATGGCTGACTAATTCTGCGAGGAAAGCATTACTAAATGGGATTGTTATATCTGTAGCAAAAGAGATGTTCAGTCAGTGGGGTAATGAGAATGGGAAATTCGTGAGGAAATTTCACCTTTGAGGAGAAATTTTCCGATATGAGAGTATGTCGTTACTTCGGAGAAGTTTCCGTAAAATCTAAAGTCATAAAACATTTTTATTGCCCTGACTTATAATTGGTATAAATCAACGATTTGTGTATGCAAATATTTATTAAATTTATTATTATTATTATTTTACATTAGAATGTAATTTTTCTGCTTCTTATCATTTAAATTTATATTCAATATCAATTTGCACCTAATGTATTGAGGAACGTTCTTAAACAACGTCAAATTCTTTTTGTCTTTATGAATAATATAGAATTATAAATAACATAGAATTCAAAGCGCGAAGTATTTTAATCCGCTTCTTTTATTTCTTTTATAACCAATCTGATTTGGCTGCTTCATCTCCCAAAATATATTCAAATTCGATTACAAATAGGATAATTATGATAAAGTACACAAGGCATAAATGGCTGTTGGGAAGGATGCTTTTATTGAGGACTTTCTGAGGGTAACTACCTCTTACTTACTGAACACGTGAGGGAAATCATGAAAATGGTATGTAGCCAGCCTAACCGCTGGTCTTTGAATCCGAGTAGAATTACCAGTGTCTAGGGATCATATGCACACGACCACTTTCGGGTTTCTTCAGATTCGAATCGTGCACAACCTAGATGAAATTTACAATAAAGAGCATTTGTCATTGGCCCTTTGACTACGAATTATTACTTTTTATCCCATTTTCTACCCAAGTGAACAAATATGTTTAAATAAAAATTTAGCATTTAGGATTTTTTGACAAAACGTTTTCAAGCCAAAGGCGTTTTCAAGCCAGACATATGTCCCAGCCGTACTTAATGGTGCGATACATATGTCCACACGTAGGGATCGACTTACTACAGCACAACTATTATTCTGGCAAATTTATTAGATAAAATAGATTGTACATCGCATGGTACAGGGTAAAGCATTCTTTACATAACCTAACATTACACATTGGGCAACTTATATTTCTTCTTTTCTCTGTGCTGATTTCTGCACAACGACCACAGCAGCATCTTGATTTTCCAACTATTGGAAGATGAACCCCAACATTCAGGAGATTCGAATACTTTTTAACCCAGCAGTAAATTTTAAACTTTTAGTGGGACATGTATGTCCTGTCAGAAGTCAAAGGATTTAAATAACAATGATTTTACATCGCACTGAAATGTGCCCATGAATAATTAAAAAATTTTTATTTATTTAAATTTAATGTTTTAATTATTTAAAATGTTTTAATTATTAATTTAAAATGTTTTAATTTAGGCATTTAAAATTAAGATCTCATTAGTTATGGAATTACTTTCTTCTTTTCCTGGAATTTTCCTATGCGCATTTAAATTTTCTGTGATGTTTCTAATTTATTTCACTACTTTTTTGTAAACTTGTAGAGTCATTAGGTATTTTCTGAAAAGCAGGAGAGATGAAAGATTAAGAATGCCCTCCCTGGGACTCGAAAAACGGACCTCTCGAATACGCGCCGAGCCTGCTGACCACTCACTACATTACGAAAGCATTTTAAGAAGACAGGAGAAATACAATATATACTCCTCCTTTAAGGGGCAACTGGGGATTAGGGGACCCATTCGTCAAATCCTGGTGGTGGAGAATCATCATCCACCAACCTTTTAGTTAGAGCGCCACTGTAGAATCATTAATATTTTTTGAAAAGCAGTAGAGATAAAAAATGTGCAATGTCGTCGCCAGAACCTGAACCACGATCCTCTCGAATACACGCCGAGCCTACTGACCACTACACCACGAAGACATGCTAAGAAGGCGGGAGAAATGCACTATAAACTAACCCGTATTTTTACGTATTTCATGTGTATGTATTTGTTATACTTGATATTTATTTGCTTTTGTAAATCCCGACTTATACGTATAAGAAACAGCTTTTCATAACCAAAATAGTGATCTGTAGAAGAATTATGAAATAAGAAAACTATTTTCCGCAACGGAATCAGCACTTAGTCGAGAGCGTTTCGTCCACGAAGACCAAACCTATTACTTTTTTAACAGTCTTATTGTGAAGACGATTCCTCATGCGTAATTCAGGACTACAGTCTAGGTAATAAGGAAGGGATTTATTTCCTTTCTACGTATATTCCTTTTTTCAGGGAGTATCGTGAATACGACAGTATTCAATTCATGAAAATGTTCGAGGACGTCGCAAATGAGAGGCCAAAATTGTGGCAGTTTATTTTATTCGATTAATTCTTAAATTTGAACCATAGGTTGCGCCCATTCCTTCAAAAACATTTAGTCAGTCAAACTGAGTATATGTATGAAGACAAAGTAATTAACCGAAAGATACGCACATACCAGTGACCTAGTGGTGAGAATGCTGAAGAATGGTAGACCACCCGGTGTTCAAATTTTGGCAAACGGCATGGATACAAAAGCGTTTGCGTCGTTTTGTCGTAAATAACATGATTACGAGCCGATTTCCCATAAATACTTCTCCTCGAAAGCATCTTTTCCTTCAGGCAGCTAGTCCTAGTGCTTAAACATAGTCCTTTCACCTAATTCAGATAATAAATTCTGGAGCAAATCTCCGATATAGAAGAATCACTGTGAATGTGTTTCTTCTATCTTTAATTATTAACTTATTTATCACCATTATACGTATTTTACGCTAATAGGAATTAAGAGTATTTTTGCGTTTAATGTATCTTTTATTTAGATTTGATAATATAACCAAAAGCGCTTATCACAGAATTCAAAGAATTAACTAAAAGAATTAATACACTAAAACTATAAAATTTGCTAAAATGCTAATTGTAAAAATGCTAAATTAAAAGAAAAGTAAGCTGTTTTAAGTGTAATTAATAACTTATTCTCGCGAATATTTATGTTATCTTTGATGAATTAGTATTCTTTCAGATATGTTCGAGTTTACAAAAATGTTCAGTATTGGTCCAAACTTTTTAGAAAGAGCTTGACTTTATAGCATTAATTCTCTTCTAAATTTGCCTTAAGTTATTTAGTATTTTCGCAGGTTGAAGTATTTTACCGTCTAATGTTTATTATTAATTGCACGCTGAGTAAATGCATTATGCGTATACAGATTTAGTTCATGTATAATATAAATGATGGCTTATGTTTTGCAAGAATGATTAATAATCCAAACAGATACATCTCCTTTATCTTGTTCATAGGAACGCATTAAGGCAAAAGATTTTTTAGTAAAAACGCTGGATAATTCTTCAAATTATATTCATATCTTGGATGAAAATATTATTATTACTTCCTACAGATTAATTTAGTCATACAAAAACTAGGCATGGCCAAGCAAGCATAATTTATTATCGTTTTTAAAGAAGTTCTTATAAATAAACGGTTCACGAAAATCCATTCTTCAAATAAAATTGTATGCACGCATAGTAGATGAATGAACGAAGTTAATTTAACGACGTTCTTTGGTAAGTTATTCGACGACAATGTATTTATTAAATTCACACAGAAAAGACTAAAAGGAAAAACAGGAAATATAATGAGTGAAGAAACTCATAAAGTGGCCTTAATTAAAGCAAATCTCTAAAAAAATTACCAACGTTACAATCACACGCAAAAATGGAGAAAAACTGTTAGAAAAACTAGTTTATTAATCAAATCAGATGCCAAAATTCTCCCATAAAGCAGAAAGAACTAGTCCAATTAAACACTTCAGAATAGAAAAAAATAAATTATCACTTAGAAATTAGGATGTTCTTTTTTTTTCGTCTTGATTGGATATTGTGTTTCTGCTGAAAGAAAAAAATTATAGTTTGGTAGGAAAAAAAAAGAATAAGCCCGAATTCCTGCATTCAAATAAATGCAAAAAATGCTGTTGGAAAGATTATCTTCCATCTCATATCTTGAAGATAAAGGTAAGAAACGCTTATATTGAAATATTATAATTAATTAAATTTTGGTGTAGTTCTGAGGCTAGAAATGTCTTAGATTTCCCGTAATTTTTGAACAGCTAGGTTATGTTATAAAACGATTTAGAATTTTTATGAAGTTACGAAATTGAAGAAATCAGCAAAGCTCTCTCCAGGATTCGAAATTCGGACCTTTCGTTTGCTTGCCGGAGGTGTTTTCCAAATACACCAAGATGTGAGAAAAGTCTTAAAACGTTACGTTAGTCTATAGAGTCCCGTATGCTTTGGTGACAAGCTCACCAGCTCTAGAAAGACTATAGAGGAATTATCCTCAGGTCTTTAACAGTAGTCAGACAAAATCAGAAGGGTATAAATAGCCAACAAACAACTGACAGTCGACCCCACTTGGGTTTATATATGCCAGCACTTCTGGCTTAACGTAAAATAGGTAATTTTGAACTTAAAATAAAATGTAATGTAGAATATCCTAACAGCTCACGGGATAAAAACGCTGTAAGGCTCTGGCTTTTTGAAGCCGGCGGGACAAGCTAATGGCTAAAAGTACTTAATGCCACAGACACAAATCGCTATTAAATCACTGTAACAACGTGCTCTCAAACAGACAGAATAACGCTCTAAAATCAACAATCTCAATAAACTCTGGCTAATTAATTTACATTCTGATATGGAAAGCATCAGTGAAAACGAAAGTGAAAGGAAAGCTTTAACTAAAAAATAACTGTTAATCAAAATAAATAAATATATCCTCAGCAATCTTCCAATGGATATATTAGCCATTCTTCTTGGATGATGGTTTCTGTGTTCGAAACATAAGATTTATCTGTGTATGTGAGTTTGCACATACTCATATTATTTTTTTTTCAATGGCGGGCACTTGCCTATAACAGCACTGGCCACTCCTAAGTCCAGAAGTGGTGGCCATTTTATTGTGAAGGCACCTAAGAAGCGGCCACCTTTACCTCCTATAAAGGGACAGACAATTTTGCATCCATACTTTCTCCAGAATTTAAACCCGAACCCTTCGGTATAGCAGTCACGCTCCTCTAACCACTGTACCGTCTGGTCGGCCACTCATATTCATGCCTTTCATCAAAGTATTTAAGATGGTCTTTCAATTTTAATCGGTCTATAAGTGCTTAGAGAAATTAATAATTTAAAAGCAATCAAATATAAAGTCCTTCATAATATAATAAATTTTATTTTATATATATCCTTCATAATATAATAAATTTTATATTCAATAATATAATAAATTTTATATTTTTAATAATATAACAAATTTATAAACTTTTAAATAGATTTAACGTGCCTAACTGATTTTTTAATAACATTTCCAGCATTATGTTGATCCATGAAAGATTTTTAAAGCCACATATTACATTATTAAAATAAAATTATTTCTCTTTAATTAGAAAAGTATATTAACTTTTCACAAAAAATAAAATGCAAATTCCATGTAAACTCATCATGAGTTTTAAATTTTAATAGTTCCACTTCTTTACAAAGAGCCTGAAATGTGTTACGCAAAAGTTTTACAAGGAGAATTATAGTGACATATGAAGTATGATTTAGTATATTCTCATTTATATTCTAATATTGATCGGTTGGATTTTTAAATTGATTTTAATAACACGAGTAGCAAAAATAAATATTTCTGAAGGGTTAGGATTCTAAAGTTATTCTGCACACTTTTTAATGGAATAGTATTATACAGTGTTTTCTGACATTAAAGCACAGAAAGTTTAGCTGATATCAAGATTGCGAAAACCTAACCGAGTAAAACTGAAATATAATTACTTGCTTTAAACTGTATTTATAACTCTAAACTAAGTGCCTGAAACTAAACAGGCAAAGGTAGGATGAGAGTATTGCCTAATCTTTCATTCTTTGGGAAATTATTCAGCTTTCATAATACTTACGTTCAAGCAATTTTTTTCATGCAATCAAGTTTTATGAAAGGAAACTTGCTCAGCTAAATATGTCATATGTTGGAATAATGGACGAGCTTAGCTATCACTGTTAAATTCTACCATATTCGCGCTTTCTGTTTAATACTTTTCATGACGTCATTCATTTACTTTGTAGCAAGAATAAATTTTAAAATAGCATGCAACATATTTTACTTCATACAATACCAGAAATTTGTATTCCAAAACATTTGCCTTTGTCTTCAATTCCTTATTACAATCGTTCTAAAAAGAAGTCTGTAGAATGGTAAGCGACATAGGCTAAAAGTAGAAGATTAATCCTAAACGTGAGCCTAATGGAATTTGTATCTTGTACCTGAAGACTTGCCTACGAAATGCGCGGATAGTAACTGTGAAGCCACAACCGAGAGTTGTTTGCTTCCTCGATAGGTTATTTATATTTATTCCGGCTCGAAGTGTTTTCAGTTTAAGTTTAGACTATTATGTAACAAAACTAACTCTTGTGTATTAAATACTAGCCGAAGTACCCGATGGCAGTTAAGTTAGATTGAGTGTAGTGTATCTAACAACAGAAAGAACCATGACGCTGTAATTCTTCTCTGATAACGATGCAAAAAATAAGATTCATAGTCATACATTTTTCAGTCTGATGCGATGTGGAACCCACATAAATAATAAACTAATTCTCTCTCATTATATCAGCAGCAATAGCAAGCAGGTTTTAATGATTTTCGTCTTTCTAATAAAATGGTCGTAAAAACTCAAATTCCATCCAATGTTTCACCTCTAAATTAATATTTATTAAATTAAATGCGAGAAAAAATTGATCATAATTGATCGGAAATCAATAACTCGAACAAACAAGCAAACAGATATTCTTCTTTATATATAGAGATTTGTAACACTTATAAATTTTCGATTAACAAACTCTAGGATTTGGAAGCGAACAGTAGCAACACTTTTCAAAATAGAGCATTTTTACCTCCAACGAGCGAGACTCTTTCCACTTGGAAACATGAGTGCGAAAATTAGTGCTTTCATAGTTTTTAATTAATATTTCGGCTAGAATAGAAGAGAAACACGCCAATGTGACAATCAAAATCGCTGAAATAACCTTGTATTTGGCGTATGTTTATTAAAACACTCAGTCGATTTCGAGGGCAGCTACAGGTCCCTCCTCATCAGGAAAATGAAATTTCTAGAAAGGGAAAAACCTCAGTAACAGCTTTTTAACCCTATGGTAATATCATGCGCGTATAAAGAGCCGTTCCTGAGATGGCTTTCCCTTTCTAGAAATTTCGTTCTCCTGATGAGGAGGGACCTGTATCTGCCCTCGAAATCGATTGAGTGTTTAAATAAATGTAGGTCAAATACAAGGTTGTTTTAGCGATTTTGAACATCTAGGCTGATTAAAGTCATATGAAGCTGGAAATAGTAGAAATGGCTTTCCACAAATTTTTAGAATCAAGAATAATGTATTTAATGTTTGGCAATGCTATTTTTATTTCATCGTAAAGCTTCGAAATTTTTTCTCAACAAACTCTACGATTTGTAAGCGAGCACTGGTAACACTTTTCTAAATAAAGCACATTTTGATCTCCAGCTTGCGAGACTGTTGCCACTCGGAAAAAATGAGGACGAAAATGACCGTTTTCAGCGTTTTAAATTCGTATTTCTTATTTTACTACATTTTTTAGAAATAATGGACGTCAACCTTTTCTAGGACCCAGAAAAAAAATTGTATAAAGTTTGGTGACGATAGCTATAGTAGTGACTGAGTTAATCACGAACAAACACATATACATTCTTCTTTATATATAGATAGATAGATAGATTATGAACTAACTACTATAAACCAACTATTAGGTCCTATTCAAAAGCAAAGAGTCAGTTGTTGTAAAATTTATACGAGAAGTACTTATTTTAGATTATCATTTTATATTTCGTAACACCCACGAGGAGTAAATAACATTCTGTCTGGAATTGTGGAAAATAAGATTCTGTCTGGAAATGAGATTCCGAGAATAAGAGTCTGTCTAAAATTAAGTTGCTTTTTTAATGTGCGTGTATGGGCATTAAGAGTTAAGCAGTACCATGGGTGCTAAATAGTCAAATCTAATGTCTTTGGATGGCTATTAGGCACTGATTAAAAGATTTAAATTATTCTACCACGTAAGTTATAAATTTATCATTGAAGAACGGTTTATAAATTACACAATTATTTATCTTGTTTACCATCTACAAAATACCAAATAATATAAAAATAGTAACAAATAATAAGTAAGTAGGTCAGTAAGGTAAACTGTAGCTTAAGAGCTTAGAAAAATTTATTTTTATGCTTTTCCAAAACTTACACCAGGAAATATAAAGAACAAAATTTTTCGTTGTTGACTCTTAGCAATTTTTTATTATGTAGGAGGATACATTTTACTATGCATTTAATACATGATATTTAAAATCTTGTAAACGGGGTAAAATGTTTGCTTTTACATTTTAGCATGGCATGCAAGCTGCAGAAACTTTTAATATTTTTTATGCCGGAAATTTTACCATACGTATCTGGGAAGAGTATTTATGCTGTCATTTATTGTAATTGGTTGACTATGGAACACGTTTCAGCTACATGTAAAATGAGTTTAAAATCATTTTCGCTCTTTAGAACGTAAACCATTAGGATAATAAAACAGGGTAATAATTTTTAATTTATGTTCATTAGAAACTTAACTACTTCGATACACAGCAAAACAATGTTTTGCTGATAAACATTCTCCATATATCGCAAATATATATATGTAATAATAAATGCAAGGAAAAGACGGAGCAGTGTCGATGCGTAATAGCAATATAGCATAGACCGTGGATCTATATTGAAGAGGAAGAATTCTGATTGCGTAGAATGCTAATGAGTTCGTAATATCTAAGAAACGTGGCAGCTGAGGAGGTTTTAATTCCATTTTTATTTTTCCAGTTGACATTCGTGGGCACAATCACTTGGCACTCTAGTCGTGCCCATTCAATAACATTTACATTTTGGATATTATTGCAATAGGAAGCGAGCAGAACGAAATAGTGGCCAAGCAGCGCACAGGGAGAAGCTGAAGTGCGTAGTTATGCAATATGGAAGCACACGAAGAGAAAGTTTTCGGTTTGAGTTAAACGTTTCAGTTCCAATTATTACGTCACCAGCGTTGCTCAGGCCATACAAAATGGAATGATCTAGGAATCCAGAGAAATCAATCCGGATCTATCAATCCAGAGAAATTATTACGATTTTTAGAACAGAGAGGAAGAATGAAACAGTTACCATTAGTTTAAATTATAATTTTGATTTGCGCATTTGTTTATCTTACATATATATAATTATTCAAATTTTTATTGTGAAATATTCCATTCATCATCATAATCTTTTGAGAACCGAAAACTGCTGCTTTGTGATTTCAATTTTCTGCAAAAAATGCATTTAGATAAAAAGAAATAAAATTTAGAAATGCAAAGAATTCTGACTCTAAAGAGTTTTAATATACGTGATTTAGAAGCATTTCTGATTTAATCCATGCACCAAAACTAACGGTCAGTTGAAACACAGATAGAGTATTTCACGAAATAAAATATATGCATATATCTCATCAACGAACTGCAATACGCATTCTGCATTGAATTAATTTTACTAGAATATAATACATTTTAATATTTTATGTTCATTTAAGTAAAAATGGGTCAGAATTATAGGAAAATAACTATTTCATGCTATACATATTCCCGAATGTAAGTAAAAAAGGAAATGCAGTGTTATAAAACATATTATGGAAGTGAAGACTCTAATATTACTTAAAGCTCACAAGTATCGAATACTGAAACGCTGTGAAATCATGAGATTATTATAGGCTAAAAATAAAATATTCATTTGTTTCCTATATCTCCATGTTTCATAAAATACACTCACGTTTGTGAAAATTGCAACACCAAGAAGGAATCGTCATAATTGAATGCAATTTAATACACAGTTGAGTGGTAGTGGTACAAATAAATGATTAAATGTTCAAAGCAAACAAACAAGAACAAGAGATCAGAATCAGTATTTTGTGTGGCCACCACGCGCCGCAATAAGTGCTGCTACACGACGTGGCATGGAGTCAAACAAAGTTTGAATGTCTGACTGAGGAAGAGCATTCCATATCGTTTGTACGCGTACCCAAAGTTCGTCTGCAGACGCAACAGGACGAGGATCACGAGCAAGACGCCGACCAATGACATCCCGCACATGTTCAATTGGCGACATATCCGGGGAACACGCAGGCCAAGGAAGAAGCTGTACCTGCTGCGCTGCAAAGAAGGATTTAACAATCCGAGCAGTATGAGGGCGGGCATTGTCCTGTTGAAATACAGCGCCTGGCAAGCTTTGAAGGAAGGGAACAGCTTCGGGCTGTAGAACTTCACGGATATACCGGTTGCTGTTCAGATTGCCCACAATTCGTAGCAATTGAGATCGTCTATGATATGCTATGGCGCCCCAGACCATAACTCCGGGTGTTCGTCCACTGTGGCGTTCGATAATGCACTCCGGAAGGTGGCGTTCACCGGCATAGCGTCTGACACGAATGCGGCCATCATGGTACCACAAATTAAAGCGGGATTCGTCAGAAAACACGACATGCTGCCAATCAGCACGCCAGTCTCTATGCTGATTGGCCCATTGTAGCCGCAGGCGGCGATGGTCGTGCGTTAGGGGGATCCTGTATAAAGGAGTCCGTGCGCGCAGTCCACACTGCAGCAGACGTCTACGAATTGATGAAGCACACAATGAAACACCTGTAGCTATTGACCACAGTGCTGCCAATTGTCTAGAGGAAGCTGTACGGTCCGTCCGCGCCATGCGGACCAGGTGTCTATCATCGCGAGCTGACGTCACATTTCGGGGTCCACTCCCGGATTTCCGAGTTGTCCGACACTCGTCCGTCCACTGCTTCCAAACGCGCATCACTGTGCTGCTGTTACGCTGCACACGAGAGGCTACTGCACGATACGACAATCCAGCTTCACGAAGGCCGATGATTCTCCCTCGTTCAAACTCTGTAAGTTGTTCAAATCTCGCTCTCTTTCGTCGACGAGGCATAAGTACAGATTGAGTTAACGTTTACCACTAGCAGATAACCACCGATAACCATACACGCCTCGCTACAGCCGTCTATTTATTCGGATCCATCAGCCGTTCAGAGGGCGCTGCTCAGCATACGCATGCGCTACGGATTTGCAATTCTAATCATTTGCATATCATGCGCTACTTTGCATTTCCCGAAAATTTCAGCTCACTCGCGTAAGTCCTTCATGGTGTTGCAATTTTCACAAACGTGAGTGTAGTAATCTATGGTCATATACAGCCCTATAAGAGGGATAATCTATAAGCATTTTATTCTTGCCTACAGTTGATCTTTCATACTTACTACAGCAGTTTGTTAAGTATTGATAGCCTCAAATCCAAACCTGGGATGACATTTGTGTAATTCAGGCACGCAGAAATGTTGATCTGGTGTTCCATTATATTGCGATATTGTCAGGTTTGTTTCTTAGGCTTTTTGGTACTGCCCATTTAAATTTTACAATGAAACTTAAAGTCAACTCTCTGGTGACAGAAAAACCAAATCCATGGAATACTGATATAATCTGTTATTTTAAAAGGCCCTTAGAGGCCAATTTTACCCTTTCTGGCTTGACTTGTAACTATGACTACGGCGGCTTCTGGATCCTATCGAGTCCTATAACTTCATCTTCTATGCTGTGACGACGACAAATGTTACTATCATAAATGAGAGGATGGTCGTTATGACCTTAAAGCGCCTGTTTTAAAATAGCTGGAACATACGACAGTGCATCCCGATTTAAGGATTATTCTATGTTCAATAACGTGTGTAACTACACGAGTATTTCATAATTTGCATCATATGTAAAGTAAACATGAAGCAGTCTTTATCAGAAAAACTTGCACGAAAGTATATCTCCACCGAATTCCTTCCTGCAACATACTGCAATGGATATCCGACAAAGTACACTCTGTTCTGTCAAACAGACGATAAATATGTATTAATAATTGAAACAGTAGGTTTTATTTATGAATAAACATTACTTTCATATACTTCTCCCATATTTCAATGAACTGGGTTTTCTTATTGTAAATGGTTGAAATAAATCCCAACCAAAAACAAAAAGAAAAGAAAAAGATATTACACAAGTTGTATGTGTTAATAATATCATCTAGGTAACGGAATTTAGCCCTTTATATTTCGTTTTCTAAATGTTAGGTGGGGGAAACAGAAGCGTATGTTTAATACAAATTTAATATTTTCACTTTTATTCAGATAAATTATCTCAGTAATTGTATTCGTTTATTTATTTCCAAATATCAGTTACCTGAATGCAGCAGAAGCTTTAAATCGAACGCAAATTGTATTTTCCTTTCTTCAGTTCCATAGAACCTAAACCTTATGATTTATTGCTAATAACTTAGAGACAGCAAAAAATATTCAAACTCAATTTTCTCAAAACTCCGTAGCTAAAACCCTTTATTTTTTACTTTCTCTCAAAGGAAAATTTCAGGAGGGATAAAGTAACTGACAAAAAGATATTGAAAGAAAATCGTTTTATTTATTGCTCAATAAAAACAAAATTTCATATATCCGTTGAGTTGTCGTTCGGTTTTTCCGCTACACTTCTATAGCTACAAAAGCGTTTCGATCGCGAGAACTAAATCAATGAGTCATATTTCTCCGATAATATGCATTCACTAGAAACGGAAGAAGTAAAGGAGACCAAACAAAAGCGCAATTTCCGCCAGAAAAACCCCTAACAATCAAGATCATTATATTTTATGCCCTATTATGTATCCCTTTTTCCGAAGAGTGTATAAACAGTCGGGGAAAGTTCCCAAATAGTGAACCAAATTATGCTTTTTTCCTCCAGTGTCATTTTTTCCCTTTGTTCTTTTCCCTTTATCTTGGGTTGCAATCGGTTTCCGATAATCGCCTGGTGGTGGCGCTTTTTTCCCGCCGTTTTCTGTCTATTCTTCTACGTATTGCATATATGTTTATTTTATTCGGTTACAAAGCACAGGAATATAAGTAAACATCTGTCAGCTTAATTTCAAGGCGAGAATCTCCATCAATAAATGTTTTCCTTTACAGATAGATAGTCTATTTGTTATTGTTTATTTTGCGCGTACCACAACATGAAATACCACTTAAACCTAATCTAGAATGAGGTTTACAAGAGGAAAGCTATCGATTCAGTTTCGGTCTGCGTAATTTGTTATTGAAATATGAAGAGTCATTTCTCTTTCACTCGGCATTGTTTAACCGATAAAAGGCTTTCGAATTCTTTAAAGTAAATTGAACTGAAAATTCTTCAACAAAACCTTTCCGTTAATCTATAACGCATGTAGGAGTTCTTAACATGATATTTGAAAATTTCCATTTTCTTAAATCACTTTTTAAATTTGTTGAATTATAAAGATCAGTGTTTTATTTTACTGCCTTAGTTTCAGACTTTTAATAAAAGTATAAATTTATCTGAAATAAATAAATTATTGGCTACTTATAAGCCACAATCCATTTATTATCAGTACTTAGCTATCGTAGATTGGGAACTTTATCTAATTCTCTAGTGAGCGGAATGTAAAACCGTAAGTCGTTTGAACTTGCGATGCTATGTAAATAAAGTTATATTTTATTGCTAAGACGATTTTCTTGTCACTTTCATATGTAATTGACTTAGTAGAGGTCACAGCGGGTGCATCGTTTTAACTAAAATGATAATACTGATCATGTAAAAAAATAACTTCGTATGATTGTTATTAATAATCTCTGAATTAGTCAGATTTGATCATTTATTCATTTGAAAGCATTTATACTTTAAAAGAACATCTTAATTCTGTTACGGTAGAATAATCTCAAATTACATAGGAAAATTACACAGTGAATCGCCAACTGGTATACTAAGGTAGTTGAGAACAGTTAAATCGCATATAACATAGGAACTATTGTAAGGTTTTAGTTAAACTAACAAAGTTTTATTTTAATTTAAATCTTTCTATCTCTTTTCTGTTTCAACTTCCCGTCAGAAGAAGCGCGCGTTTTCAGCTTATGCTAATTTGAAGTAGAGCCAAGTACTATTTAAACCAGAGGTAGAAACCTCTTAGTGTGAGAGAGCTTTTAGTCTCAGATCACGGTCATTCTGTTCGACGTTCGCCAGACCAGCTAGCAGCTAAAATTATAAGCCATAGTGCTTACTACGTGATTGCATATTGAAATAAATTGAAGTGCGCTAGTATTAGTATTTTCTTGCTACGCACCATTTAGTTAGAGGCCAACTCCGCGATTTATCTCTGTGAGCAAAGATTTACTTAAATTTATATTTAGCCTAGTTTAAATTTATCTGATTGTTAAGTTAGGCCCAAGTGTGGTCTTTTACTTTCTGTATCCCTCCTGAGTTGGGAAGTGTGTAAATAATATTGTTCTAGTAAAAGAGGATTTTAAATCCCTTTCAAGTGCAGTTATTCTCCAGCACAGTATCTACACCAGAACATAGCTGATTTCAGCTCCCTGTTCCAGAGCAGGACTTTAGGTTAAGGAGTTACTTCAAAAATGTTTGCTAAAGCAATGCACAGAACACTCAGTCCTGACACTATTACACGGTGAATTACCAATAGGTATACCAGAGTAGTTAAGAACAGTTAAATCATACTAAATCAAACATCAATCAATAATTAAGTATCATTAAAACCGAAAGTCTTAATCAATGCATAGGAAACATATTTCTAAGAATCTATGCAACCGATTTCAGTTTACGATTCGTATATTCGAGCCCTTGGATTTTGAACGAATTAACGAGAGGTGACCGAATAGATCACAAGACAATCCAGTATTCTCCGTTAAAAAACACTACAAAAACTGATTTATTTTTTGCTTGTAAATTCTTCACACACCAAATGCATTAACAAATAAAACATGCATTCCTCGAATTCTGTCAAACACTGCACTATTTAGGACACTAGCTACTCAAGGATTATGTTAATAACTTTGAAATATTTCGATGACATTGATATTCTCATACACTTCTAGGTTTTATATGTTATGTAAAATTACGTATGACATTAAATTTTTCATTTTATTTGATTTCACCATTAAGTTAATTACGAATTTATGTACACATACATATAATTCTATGTTATGTGTAACAGTATAGTTACTTTATAAGGTATTTCTCCTGCCATCTTAACATGCCTTCGTGGTGTAGTGGTCAGCACGCTCGGCGCGTATTCAAGAGGTCAGTGGTTCGAGTCCCGGCAAGGGTATTGCTCATTTTTCATGTATCCTCCTTTCAAAGAATGCCTAAATGTCTCTACAGGTTCCATTATTGAATAGGCTAAAATCAAGAGCACCAAAGGAATGCTTCTTTTGATGTAGTGGTGTTTAGATGACAACGAAGCACAAAAATAAGACATTTATTTGTGATCTCATTAATGCACATTGCTCATCCTAACACTCAGTGCTATTTGGTTTCTGCAAATTTCGCCATAGATCTCTGCGATTATTCTTTCTATGATATTTCTAATACTATCTGTCGAATCATTCTTTCACAAAACTTTGTATTATACATTGTAAATAAGAAAACGTTTTCTTTTTATAAAAGACTAACAATCTCTTGAAAATATTTGAAGTGTAAACAAAATTCAAAAGGTCATTTTGAAAAGTATTTGCGAAGTATAGGATGTCCATTCTTCATATTTGGCAGTGGGATAACAAAAAAAAATTATAATATAAGTCCAATTAAAATTGCATCAATAGTTTAATAACGCTAATCTCATAGGAAATGAAACATGTAGAGTTTGTTTTTCTTAGGTAACATAAACTAGACCTAAAAAGACTATATGTGAAATTCCACTATATCTTGCTTGTATCACAGAGTGTAACGAACTCTTTTCTTAAATAAAGTTTAAAAGTAGGAACCAACTCGTGCTTACAGAAGCCAATAATTATGGTTTAACTCAATGGATTAACTGGAACTAACCTCAGGGCCTCACTCAGTAAATTAACCTCAGGGCTTTCACTAGAATAATGCGTGATCTGCTCTAATCTAGGATCGGCGTAACAAGCTTAATGGCAAGAATGACTGAACGCCGCAGAATACTATTCGCAAGGGAATCAAATGTGCAATTCAAAATTCGCAAGAGAGGCTATGTGGCCTTCAAGCAGGCAAAGCACGCTCTGATTCTACCCTCTATAACATTACTTTGAATAGTCTCTTCTTTTAACCCATTTGAATCTCACGCGGACTATAAATTTACAATCTGGCAAGAAAAATGGAATGAAGAAGATATCACAGAAAATTAGCATAAAATAACTGGTTGGAAACTGAAAGGAACATTTTGAAACATTTTGTTGTGAAAGTGAAATCTAGAAACTATTTTGTTGTGAATTCTATAAACATTTTGTTGTGTTGGTTTATAAATTTTATGCCAACGTTAAAAACACATTCCTATGGGTTTTGTTTATGATTCCTTAATCTATGGGATCTACAGCATGTTTTAATGTGATTCTCCAATTATTTTCGAAGTATTATTCTGTTTTCAATATGTTGCTGAACAACATGACGATATTCTGAAAGGTCGGTAATTTACAGTATCCGAATAGAGATTCGGGTATTATGAGCTTTCAACAGCTTAGCACAGATATTTAAGTTACTCGCAAATTTCCATTTCGGTTGTTGTCAGTTTTTTAAGCAAAAATGTGTTTCATTGTCATCCGCTTCAAACTATTCTCTCAAACGAATTTTCGAGATACAAATGTTTTGTCGACTAGCCCAAAATATTATCGATACGCTTATAATTTTCAATTTCTCTCAGTAATTCTTATATAATATTATAACTCCACCTACAAAAGCTCTATTTAAACAGTAAAATGTTTATTCTGATATTTTTCGTATCTTAATATTTAAAATATTGTTTTTGTTTATACAGAAAAAAATAGGTTGCAGTTTTGTAACAACATCGTTCAATAGTCTGTAAACATGTAACTAATGGCCAGTTGGTTATCTAAAAGTTTTCAGAGAGTTACTTCCTAAGACAGAATAATTCTTTTAAACAAATAAATAAACTAAAATGTATTTAATAGAAAGGCTCAAATTAAAAGTTACACATCAAACAAACTGCGTTAATTACGACACTAAACAATAAGCTGATTGCTTTCACAGTGTATGGAAATGAAAGTCTAGTTCACACGAAAGGCATCTGAAATAATTTATATTAACAAATACATTGTAAATATTACATACACCTGGACGCAATTTCAAGTTCAGGGCTAATAACAGGAGACGAACAACCTCAATTACGCACTGAGCACTTTCGCTGATGCTCAACAAATTCGCCTGTGTTTCTAAGCATTGAGTTGTAGATGCGCACGGTTGTTTGCGCATGTCTTAAATTTGCATAAACATCTGTTCTGAGCTCATACTTATGATCAAAGTAAAAAAAGAAGGGACGATTTGCAACTGTAAGCTTAAAAGTAAATCAAAATTGAAACAACTGACAAAGCATATATATGTTTTTCTTACATATACGATAGAATTGCAGTAAAACAATTTCACAGGCTACGTTGAAAGATATTAAAGTATTTAATTAAATATTTAAAAAAAAACTCTGATATTTGCTGTTATTCTGGCATAATTAACTGGACTATTATTATAATTAAATATCAGGTGTTTTTAAATTATTATCTTAGTCTTTCAGAGTTATTTTTATAATTTATTATAATAATTTTATTGATAATTTTCAACACATTAGTAATATCCAATGAATTATTTTATTAGTGTATTAATATTATTTAGTAACATAATACGTTTCATTGTAACAATATAATTTCATAAAAATGTCAAACAATGTCAATGTGTGATCTTCATAGTTCCTATTCTAGAGCTGATTTCCGAGAGAGAATATGAAAGATACCTCACGTAGTTAACTCCCAAGTTCACATTAAAGATACCCTAGCCATGTATAAAACCTTGGAGGAGGACCTTGCCTAACCATTCGAAGGTTCTATGTTAGTCGAAAACCAAATCTAGGCTTCGAGTGAAACAAACAGCTATGATTAACTACTTCTCGAATCCATTATCTATCGAGCAATGCCAATTGGTTTCAGTTGGTTTCTTACTTAAGTGATAGCTATATTATATTGTTCGATGCAGATGCCCTCTTCACTTCAATTACTAAACAACTTCTATTGGAGAGAGAACTGGACCTGAAGAAGAATGCTTAATATTGTAATCTCAAAGACGGATATGAGGATAAATATAGTGAAAGCCGAAATTTCTAAAACTAAATTCTTATCTTGTTTACCGCACAACCAAGCATGTAGACAATTGTTTTGCAATGTAATAGTGCTTTTGTAGGGAAGGGAATGTAATAATTCTTTTGCTTGTTTGCTTGTATTAAAAAAACATGGGACAACATTTTAATCTAGATATTAATATCGTAATGAATTTTCTCTATGTGTAAATAATTTTAGAGGAATTATACGTAAATTGTAATATTGCTTGTACAATTTAACAAGAAATGCTTCAAGAAAGCGAAGCTTCGACGGAAGAATATGCCTACAGGGGCAAGTCCATTTAACATTGAGGTAAATGGCTAAGCGCCAAGCTTGCCATGATTTCTCTCCACATTTGTCGATAATCACCAAAAATTGGAAAACTTGGCGAATTTTGACGACATTTTGGTCCGATCCCTGTATAACTGTAATTGGTCTGATATCTTCCTGTAACTATAAGTATATATACGGCTCTATACTTAACTGTAACTCTATTTATATGCCTTCCAGCATTTTCTAGAAATCGAAGGTACTGGAAATATCTCAGCGGCCGGAGCAAAAGTACAGAAGGTCGGGAGGAGCAGCTAAGCATTACCGGTTTAAACAACTCTTACCCAAAGTGATCTGCTAAAACTCTAATATAAAAATAATCTAAAATAAATATCTTCGAATCACTACATTTCTACTTCGAATCATTGCATTTCTATTTGCGCAATCGAAGACCGCGCAAGTATCTCAATATTGGAACAAACTATAAGTTTCTCAATTAAATCAACAGAAATATTTACAAGAAAGCTACTAATGGTAATTATCTTACAAATCTCAACTTGTATGAATACGAAATACTACAAAAGGAGAACGAATTATATCTTTAATGTCGCATAACTCCTAAGTTACTGAAATTTTCCAACGTAATTTCTATGCATGAACTACCGTATTTCTATATGTTGTATACAGTTATTTTTCTGTCTCTATTTGAATTTCTTGTTTATACAAGGTTTTTATAAGATCTCTATATATTTTTTCTTAAACAGGCTTTATTCTGAAATATAAATTATTTACATGAAAATGCACCATAAACGAGCACTAAATTAGTACAATTCAGTGTTGCCTCCCTCGGTGTCTAAGCACAATTTCCACCGTTCCACTTACACTCCGGCACACTTTGTGTAAAGTTATTGGTGTCAGTTCAACCGCTGCAGCCATAGTTCTCTGTTTTAAATATTCAGTGCTGCCAGTCTTCAGTTGGTTCACTTGGCAGGGGAGTTACGTCTGGTGATCGTGTAACCGAAAGTCGTTGAGAGGCCACTACCAATCCACCTACCAGGAAAAGTTTCATTACGATAATTACGCACAGTAATGGCAAAATGGGGAGGTGCTTCATCCGGTTGTTAGACAACTGTGCCAATAATGCCACCTGATACTAGCTGTGGCTCAAGATATTGTTGCAACATATCGAGATAAATTTCTCCAGTGATAGTTCTTTCTGCAAACAATGAAAGCTCCACAGAGCTCAGTCATTCCAATCCATACATTGACTTTAGGTGTGTCTCCATGAGATTCGTATAGCATGTTTGGTTGTTCATTAGCCCTCATACTGCAATTATGCCTATTAACACGGCCTCTGAGATGGAATATGGCTTCGACGTTAAAGAGAGCATTCTCCATTAAGTTGCAATTTTCCACAGCTTCCAACAAATAACACATGGCTTGCCGAGCTGCAAGGTCATCAGCTTCAAGTTTATGCACAGTTTGAATGTGGTAGGCATCCTTGTTAAAATGGCAGCATAGAGTTTTCTAAACAGTAATATGCGAAATACCGGGTTTCCCGTTGAGTCTTCGTGTAGATGCCTAGGGGCTACGCGAATTCGCTTCTTGTACACTTTGCTCAACTTGTGGAGTCATCGAAGGTCTCCCAGAATGGTCTTCACCTTTAACGCAATCAGTTCGCTTGAATTTGTTTACCAAGGTTTTAATAGCTGCTCTAGTAGGGGCTTGTTTTCTGAATTTGCGGGCGAAGTTGCACCTGTTGATACCGTAATCCACGTGTACGGGCACAAACAATGGCTATTCTTTCCCCTGTTGACAGCATTCTTTCAGACCGCCTCGAAAGAAATTGGAATTAGACCAAAAATGTATAGAGACTTTATAAACATCCTTCATTTAGTGTAAAATTTTTATGGCTTTCAACTCATATTCTGATCCATTAGGACTCTAGTTTGATATTTGAAACCTAGGAGAAAATTTTAATCCTGTCTTTCTACATTCGTTAAATTTTTCTCTTCTGATAATTTCACTTGATGTATTTTTACGCGAAATGCTTCAGGGCAGGATTTTTAGTTAGCTGGACATACTGCGAAATTCGTAATATCGCGGTATAACATTACCGGTAACGATACCGGGTTCTCAGTCTTGTTCGGAGTTGAGTTTCGAGTATTAAGAGATCTGAGTGAGAGCATCGCTTTTTAGATGCGCTTTGCATTGCGTTGTGTCTAACATTCTGAGTAATCTGAAGTGGTAATTGCTGATTGTGCTCTATCGTATTGAGAGAAGCTGTACGAGTACTTCTGTGAAAAGTTGCAGAACTGTAACGTGTTTCGTTTAGGAAAAATAAATTTTATCATGCTGCCATCGGTTCTGTGTGCATTCGGTTCATGACAAACCCGTATGCACATGCCAACATGTTTGCTGTAAGATTAAAACTTCTGTATATTTTATGTTTTACTAACAAACTACGTATGCCATTTATTAGCATGATCATCATCGTCATCATCATACATGCAATTAAATTACAAATAAAGTTGCCAATTGCGACGTTTTAACACTTGGGTTTTCAAATAATTTCTAATACCTGATTGAAATTTTAAATTAATTTTGTGCTAAAATAGTTGAAAATTAACGCGAATGAACATCCAGCTTTTGAGATTCGAATATGTTGATGATTACAATGAAAGATCTGTTTTATCACAAACTAAAAGTTTAAATATAATGTTCAAAGAAAATTCATCTTATTCATCATATTTTGGTCATTGTGTATTTTAGTCATTGTTTGGCTTTTACATGTTAGATACTCTTTTAATATACTTCAGATTTCAGTAAAATTCCCTATTTGAATATAATTCCCTATCTCGATAAAATTTACTGTTTGAATATTTCTTATAATGTGTTTTAAACTTTGTAACGAGCTACTTACGTAATTTCTAATACAAATTGGCATAAATATGGCATCTGATGTTAAGAAATAACTAAATTTATCATGTGATACATAAATAAATAATGGGAAGGTACTTGGTACAAAATTATTCATGGCCGCTTAAGACTTTAGGTGCAGGTGAAGCTACGTAACAGCGAAAGGTTTAGCAGTACTTTAGCATGAGAATCCTAGAACAGAATATTTTCAGATTCTCAGAAAACAAATCCTGTTAACACATTACAACTTTCAAAATATGCAAATATGCTAAAGATAACATTATAATGTACTTTTCCCGCCTTCTTAGCATGCCTTCCTGGTGTGGTGGTCAGCACACTCGGCGCGTATTCGAGAGGTCCGTGGTTTCGAGTCCCGGCAAAGGCATTACTCATTTTTCATCTCTCCTGCTTTCAAAAAAGCTTAGTAATTCTACAGTGGCGCCTGAACTAAGAAAGATCGGGGACTATGCTTCTAGCCTAAACTGATGCTGCGCCTGAACCAAAAAAAGGTGCTGTTCCCTAATCCTCAGTCGCTCTTTAAAAGGCGGAGTGCATAAGGTATTTCTCTTGTTTTCTTAGCATACCTTTGTGATGTAGTGGTTTTCACACTCGGCGCGTATTCGAGAGGTCCGTGGTTCAAGTCCCGGCGACGTCATTGCTCATTTTTTATCTCTCATGCTTCTAAATAACCTGATGTCTCTACAACACTACGTACTTTCTTACATATAAATCAAAATATTAAACTAAGGAAGGAATGAAATTATTTCCCTAGTTTCAATATTTCTATAAAGTAGATATGTATTTTACGAGCATATATCTTTCAATATATACAAGTTCATGTTTTTACATATCATTCCTTTAGAGAATAAATTTTAAAGATCATTTTCAATATTCTCTTTCTGCTGAGAAAGAAATTGAGGCGACATGCACATCAAAAGTTATTTTTATACAATTTCTTAATAATCTTCCCTATTTTGCTTTTTTTAAGTATCAACGCACTTTTATAAATTAAACTTTAGCAATGATATCACTTCAGCAGCTTAAAATAGTTTAAGATTCTTGGAGACTGAAAATAAATAAATAAATTGATTAAAATAGAAAGAACTTTTCTTCATTTAGACAAAAGCGTTTCACACGTTTCGTTAAGTTGATGTCCTGAAACGTGTAAGTTTCATTTCCAGATTTATCCGTATATAATATTTTTACTGCAGGGCAACAGTCTTGTCCGCTAGAAGACTATCGCTTCTGAGGTAGGGAAAAAACGACCTTACGTCAGCAGAAAAGCGGTAGATAAATCTCTTTTTTTCCCTTTTATCTCCGTAAATTAAATTCGAAAGATAGCTCCGCCGCAGGTGGCAATGACTCAGCCACCTGAAGGGCGCGCTCCCTAGGGGTAGAAGTCAGAAACCAACACAGACGATTTATGACGTGTCTAAGGAATACATTTTCCCGAGCTCAAAAAATGCAGCAACATAAAGTAATCATAAAAAGTGGAAAGACATCTGTTATCGTGTAGCGTTCGCGATACTTTGTAGCTGTCGAGTCTTAAATAAGTTATTAGGCGGTTGGAAGTTTTTATGTATAAAGAAAGAGAAAGAAAATTTGGCCTTTTCATGGGCTCTCTCCGTTATTTCAGATGACTGCTTTCTTATTTATATTCGCCTCCATTGACACATATCGTCATTGATTTCCCTGCCATGGGCTCTCTAGGTGGCGCTCTGGACATGAATATTCGCCCCCACCACCTCACGTTCACCTATGATAAAAAGTATAAAATTAAGTGCCTTTTCTTGCGCGAATGAATATCGATGCTTTTCGAACTTATTCCATAAAATTTCTCATGTTCGCTGTTATTTTGTCATTATATGTAATAAGTAAATATTGCAGTTATATATTTCATCAGTTCTGCAGTTGTTGGTTTTCGTCCTAAAAATTAATACACATACATAAAATTATATTCACAATATGGC
>KK121163.1:154320-172414 GCA_000611955.2 Stegodyphus mimosarum
TCTGCGGTGTTAAATAAATACTGCGTTAAAGAAGTGTAACCACATTCTGAAATAAAATTTGCTTTAGGCTCAGACAAATAAAATTTGAGAAAGCCAAACTGAATATCATTTTACAAAATTTATATATATACATTTATCACAAATTTTGATAATACATTTATATATATCACAATTTAATATGTAATTTTATATTTGTTGTAAAAATACAAATACTTTTAAAAATATGAAATTAATAATTAATTGCCGGTTTAAATTTTTTTCGAGTGAATTTATAAAATAAAATTATCATTCAAATGAGAGAGAGAGTTAAATGAATTAATCATTCTTATATGTGCTTTACTACACTATTGCTTCCTTTTCAGTTAAAGTCCTATTTATGTTGTAGGTTGATTTATGTGAATTAATCAGTTATTTTATGTTCTGAATCTATATTGTCGCTTCCTTCTTTGCATTTTCCAACCAGAATGCAAATTAGCTCAAGTGTATTTAAGTGAGGGTTTGAGATTGCATAGCTTGATTTACTAGCGCAAACATTTGACAGAGCGTGTTCTGCCTGCTGAAGGCCACGTCACTATTTTGTTTTTCTAAAACAAGCTTGGCATTGGTTTACTCTTGCTGATAATACTTTAAGCCGCTGTAAGCTTAAGAGTCAAGTTCCGCGTTTAAATTACTCCGCGTAACTAAATCTAATGAATACTTAGACTAAATCTAAAAAATCTTTAACTAAATCTAATGAATACTTAGATTTAGTTTTGAATTTAAAATTCTATCTTGAGTTCACACCTTAAATGCTGTCTGATTTGTATGCACAACGTATGTCTTCTGTTCAACTTATTTAGTTTTATTAAATAAAAAGGTCTTTTACATCCTTCCTGGGTTTTTATTTCATCATGGACATAACAATAAGTCGCTTACAGCGAGGAACTGCCCTAAATGACATTTACTAAAAATTATAGTCATTAGTTCTTCTTAGCGTGAAGTATGCTTCCAATTACAGCAAGAAGGCATACAAAAAGGAGGGAGAAAATACCTTATATGCTCCCTCTTTTAAAGGGCGACTGGGGATAAGGGGACTCAATCGCCAAATCCTGGTAGTGACGAATTATCGTCCACCACCTTTCAGTTCGGTTGCCACTCTAGAATTTTTCGGAGTAAGAAAACTGAACAAACCGCAGTGTCTTTGCCGGAAATCGAGCCCTGGACCTCTTGAATACGCGCCGAGTGTGCTACCGTTATACCACGAAGGCATGCTGGAAGGAGGCAGAAAATACCTTGTAAACTCTAATGGAGCTCTAATGTTCTCTAATGGACAATCTAATTATTAATATTTAGTCATATATACCAAAAATATTGTTAAAGCTAATGGTTCGTTTTTTTTTTATTTTTAACTAACTTAATAAAAACCATTTAACTTAAAATACCTTTTGTTTTTAATTTCTAAAAAATCTATCAGTTAGCTTATCATTATAATTTTTTTAATTTCTTTCTGGAAATTTTGATTTGTTTCATTGTTAGCAACCTATCAATCAAATTTGAGTAATTAACTAAAAATCAGCAAATAAAATTACTGATTGCAAAAATTCCACATTTAAAATATTATTGCTGGATTCTCGAATAATGTAAATATTGAAATTCTGCGAGGACTTATTTGATCGCAAAAAAAAGAAGACATGTCCAGAATGTATAAAAATTACTTCATCATTAAGTACAAAATTTTATACCTAATTTGGAAAAATTTGTGCAATATTGCATTGTAATCGCAAATACATGCGCAGGTAAAATTTCAAAAAAAATATTTGCTTAGCATAAGTGAGTCAGAAATGTACTTCAGGTTTTTATGCGAACAAAAAACGAGAGATAAATCAGTCAGGACAAAAATATGTGAAAACTGCATTCAAAATAAAATTTTAGGGTTATTCATTGCAAGCATCAAATTCTCTTTTAAATTAATATTTTTTTGATTACTATAATATTATCTTCGCCAAATTTATTAACGTATTTTGAAATAAAAGCTATTTCTATCGTCTGTTTTAATGTATGTTTGATTAAGAGTTAGAGTACCTTCGTCACGTTTATTTCTGCAGTCATTTTCGGCTTAGATATTTCTTCATTATTAATTCCTAATTAACTTGTGGTGAGTAATATTTTACTGTCATCAATGCATCTTTAAATGCTAATGAGTTTTTATTTATTATTCGTCTATGTATAAGACTATTGGTCTCTAACTGAAGAATGTAATGAAATGTTAACCTGTATATAGCAGTGCTAAAATATTATTTAATATTCATTAATATCTTATGCTTCGGAAAGAAATAATCACACGTTATTAAAATTTTGAGATTTATTAAAATTACAAATACCCAAAAAGTTGAACGAATCTACAATTTTTTACGTAGTTATATTTTAAATAGTTTTCCCTGTTTCATCATCATCAAATCATGGAACAAATTTTTGACCTTTGTATGGACCCAGTTGTCATGAAACTTTTCACACATACGTACTTACGGTGACAATATAACACCCAGCAGAACACTTTTTATCAAAATTTGATGTAGGTTTTCATAATAATTATTACATTTTTCTCACAAATCCTTCTTTAACCGGCAAACTATTTGTTCTTTATACCATATGATAGAAAGAAAATTATTCTTGGAAATGGCAATATCTATTTGAAATTTCAAATATAATTTACTAACTTTTAGCAGTATGTTTTAACTCTCATGCTGTTGATGTCCTTTAAATTAAATGGTTTAATTCTTGACGATTCTGACTCCTAGATTTAAGTGACGATGATACATTTCTATATGAAACTGAAATTTAAATAAATGGAATATAATCATAAGCTGGATTAAAAAGAATAATTTTTTATGGTCGGATGAAATATTACTTTTTTTCATTTTCTTTTTTTCGCTCTTCTATATTTGATGGGCTAGAGAATGTGGATTTAAATATAAAAAATGTTAGTTGGGAAAATTCATAATATTATCCTTAAGGTGTCCAAGATCCATCCAACCATAGAGGCAGTTTTGCTCTCCTTCTCTGATGAAATGGGTTAATGTTCTGATGTATGTCGCATAAGTAAGTATCACATCTTTTAAGAAAAGGTAAAGAAAATGGCATCAGCAGCGAGAGCACATTAGTAAGCCAGGGAAACGAGAGCGGGATGCATAGTTGAGTTATAGTTCTCGTTTATTCTCATTCTAAAATTTGGGTTTCAATTCGCAAAATTGAATATTATTATTGGTTTAAGAGTTATGTAAATTCTCACGTTATTAACATTATGTGTGAAATATTAATGTTAAATGTGCAGTTTCGAAATATTTGTTGTAGACAATAACTAAGACAGAAACTAAAAAATGGCCAAATTAAAATGCAAAGTTAAGAACTATTCTAATTTAAGTCAGTAGTTTGTTTTACCTCGTTTTCCTTTTATATATACATTTCCAATTTACCGTTCTTTAAGGAACTTCAATCAATATTTTTAATAAAATTGATTTTGCAGCTATATTTCAGAATTAATTTCCCTAGAATAGGTAGTATCTGATGGGAATAATACAAGAAAGTAGAACAAAATCAGTGATGTATGAGTGAATTATTTACTAAATTGTGAAAATGTATGTGTACAGATGTGCGTATGAATAATTCAACTAAATTAAAGAAAAATTCTTACCGAAAAAATAAAAGCATTAAATGAACGATAAGGAATTGAATCAGGAATAAATTAACCAAAATTTCTGCTATAACTTTAGCTCAAAGCATTAAATTCTATACAAAACAACAATCATTTCAGAAAGTTACTACAATTCATTCAGAAATTAATCATTTAATGATGTATAATATTAAAAGAAAAAATTCTCTTTATCATTCTCTCTCTCCCTCTGTTTCTTTATCTTTCCGCGTATACATGCACATATGAATAACTAAATAAAGTCTATTATTGAAATCTACAGCTTAAATTAGCATTAGGAAATAGAATGATAAGGATATTGAAGGTGATAATATTACAGATTAAAAATATTTCAATTTCTCTATTTCCCCATTTTACTTACGTTTTATTTTTCTTCAAATATATCTTTAAAAAAGTTCATTTTTTTCTTGTAATATTTTTACTCTTTTTGTTTTTTTACCTGTTTATCTCTGTTTATACTTTTGTAAATCTTTCACTATTCCTATGGAGTTTTCTTATTTATACTTGATGGTATATTACATTTAACGATTGTTAAAGTACCTTCGTTTATTTATTACTGCTTCTTTATTTTCTTATAAACAGTGGAAAATGAAGGCGAATATAAAAATATATATTTTTTTTCATACTCGACTGGTTGCAGCTGTGTTTGGCCAATACTTGAGTCATTCGGCGTGCAAGCTTTGTTTACCTCTGAAAATTATATGTAAATACTATTGACGACATAAAATTCGGTAGAAAACTTAAGATATTTTCTGCTGTTGAGTGTAGCTAAATAACAGAACTTACGTATCAAAACTGAAATATGAAATAGTGCATATGAAAACAGTACCGTTTTGCGGAATGCATTTGGATGGGTTCAACGGAATTAACATGCTACATTTTATGAATCATGCATACTACATCTTAAAAACATTGCAATAATTTTTATAATGCATTGCATAGGTTTATATTTCAGAATGCGATCTGGGTGCTAAAATATACCTGTACACTTAGGAATAGGTATTAAATAGTTACATAAAGCAGGTACACTAACATAAAGTAAATGCCTTACATAGCTGAAACGTTTGATACACATACTGATGCACATGTTCTTTATTACACATAATTCTGATATACACAGTACATACGACACTAATTAAGCGTAATATATAGACAACTATGTCAATATCATGTGATCAGTAAACTGTTACTTTTTATTAACTTTTTAACTGAAGGCAAATAGAGTATACATTTATATGCAAAGTAGTTTCAACATTATCCCCACTGACGAACAAAACATATTAGGATGAGGATCTTCGAAATGGCAATTACGTCGTAAAAGACGAAGTGTCCGATCTGCGCTTGGGCCCCGTTTGGTGCCCTGAAACACCTTTAGTGGTCATTGAAAGATCCTAAACAGGTAAATCTCAGCCAATTATTGAATTTCATATAGGAAATACTACACTTCAGTAGTATGTATTTGTAGTAGAAAATTAACTAGAAACTTGACTTTCTCAATGCCAAGTCAAGCTTCTAGTAAAGCTCAAATTGTAGTTCTAACTTCTAATATATATGAAACTAACTAATATTTTATGAAGTCTAAGAGTTTCTACATCTTGAATTAAATATTATATATATATATATTGAGAAACAAAAGTAAAAAACGTCTTTTTGCAAATATGTGTCTCATTTTCTTGTCATTCAAGTCAGAGTATATGATTAAACAAATTTGTAACGTAAGCGGTAGTGATAATAAGTAAACGTAATTGGAAAAATAGCACATATGTTGAAATGAATTTGCCTTAAGTTAAAAAGTTAATAAAAAATAATAATTTACTGATCATGTGAAATTGTAGTAGTTTTGTATATATTACGCTTAATTAGTGTCGTATGTACTGTGTATATCAGAATTATGTGTAATAAAGAATATTACACATAATATGTGTATCAAGCTTTTCACCTATATAATGCATTTATTTTATGTTAGTGTGTAGAGACATTAGGTTATTTTGGAAGCAGGAGACATGAAAAATGAGCAACGCCTTCGCCGGAAATCGAACCACGGACCTCTCAGTTACGCGTCGAGTATGCAGACCACTACATCACGAAGGCATGCGAAGAAGGCGGGAGAAATACCTTATAAGTGTACCTGCTTTATGTAAGTATTTATTACCTGTTCCTAAGTGTACAGGTGTATTTTAGCACCCAGATCGCATTCTGAAATATATACCTATGTAATGCATTATATAATCATTTTTAAAATTAATACATCAGTCAAAATCACGAAGAGATACAGCTTCAGAAATGCTTGTTAAATTTACCTTCAGATATGTTTATTTCTAGAGTACAGTTTGGATTTAAATTTTAATCTAGAATTGCCATTTCTCCTAGACAGATTTTTCAGATTATTGATCCTCTGAGCTGCATGTACTTATTTATGAAATATTTCTAAGGGAACCTAGTAGTACTATAATATCACCTCTTTAATTACATAATTATCATAAACAATTATCATAAACAGAGGCAAAATGTACTCATACTGATGAGAAAACGTTTATTTCCCCCCTGATATTTTCTTTATTACCTTCTATTCGGATTATTGGTTGAAAAGTTAAATATAAACGACAGTGTTAAAATAAATTTGCAGTAACGTTTTTCATCTGATTCTAAAAAGGGATATTTAGATGGGAATTTTATATTCTAATGGCTAGAATTACGACTCTTATGGACAAGTAATGCACAGCACATTCCCGAAATTATATTTCTCACTTATAATTCAACATGTATTCAAAAATGCATGCATAATGCAACCGGTGCTGGAATCCGAAAGCGAAAAGTTAAGAAACGTAAGGAGTAGCTTTAGCAGGAAATACACTTTATTTAAATGCATTGCCAACATATTTGCATGTTAAATGTATCACTGATATCTTGCATTACATATTATTCCGTTCATATACTGAGCGTGAAACTTCATAAAAAAGCATTTGTATCATACATTTAAAAATTAAGCTTCCAATTTCTGTTTACTGAACCAAGTTTAATATTTAAGCAAAGGATACTTATGTAATACGAAGAAAAAATTTTAAAGTATTATGTTATGTGTTTTACAATTTGTTTTATTCTTTGAGAGTAAAGAAAATGTATCATAATCTAGTATAACTTAATTTTGTAAAAGAATAAATTCATGCATGTAATCAAGCTAATTTAGTAAAAGGAGAGTTAGTTGTTTTTTACAGTATATCTTAGTAATTTCGTTAGTCAATTTCTAAGTACTAAGTTTACTAAGATATACTGTCAAAAATTGAGATACTGTAAAAAATTTTTAGATTTCATTTAAGTAAAAGTTTCTCTATTTTGTGTAATTCCTTACGCATACATTATAATTAATACATTACGTTAAAAACAGAAGCACTGTTTACGTAAACAAATCACTATTCTAACATACGGCTCCAGAATGTTTAAAATTGCAATGAGGCTGTAAATATTTACATATTTATTAATAAGGCACATTGTATACAATATTATAAAAACTACGTATTGATATTTTATTACAGATATTTACATAAATCATTAAAGAATGTCCTTTATCTAAATCAGTCATTTTTTTCATTGATATGTTACTTATTTCTTAATGACACTATTAAATAAAGCATGAAGATGATTGAGAAACACACATCATTTTTAAATCTCTCCTCTTTTAGCGTTTGTTATAAACTTTAGGAGACATTAAATATTTTACAAAAACGAGAGAAGCCTCTCTTATAACACGCAATCTGTATGGTTATGCTAATGATTAACACTAGGGTCACGTAACATCAGACGAAAATTCGAAATGCTAGAATACAGTTGTTTCTGACGTCAAAGGTATAAACTTAAACGCAAAATTTGTAGAGTCGTTACGTTATTTGAAAGCAGGAGACGTGGAAAATATACAATGCCCTCGCCGGGATTCGAACCTGGACCTCTTGTACTCACGTGTGCCACGGTTACACCAGCAAGGTATGAAGAAAGGAGAGAGAAAATACCTTACATACTCCACCTTTTAAAGATCGACTGGGGACTAGGGGACCCAGTCCCAGTCGTCGAATCCTGGTGGCGAAGAATCGTCATCAACCACCTTTTAGTTCGAGCGCCACTGTAGAGTTATTAGGTTATTTGGAAGGAGACTTAAAAGATATGCAATGCTCTCCCCGGGACTCGAAACTGGACCTCTCGAATGCGCATTGAGTGTGGTACCTTTACGCAACAAAAGCATGCAGGAGAACATACCTTTACAAATTGTCAATGTAACAAATGCTATCTTGTATGCACTTATATTTTCCAACACCTAAATAAGACCTGTTAATGCAAATCCTTTACACGATCATTATGTTTACAAACACATTTAATTCTTTGCAATAAATTATTTATGAAAGCAAACATGGGCAGAACCAAATAAATGTAATTTATTCCCCAGTAAAGAAAGTAGAGAAGCGCAAATATTTAAGAATTTATAAATTTTCATGTAATGGCATCTGTATCGACAAGTTAAGGCTTTAATCATTGAGCATTAACACCATTAAAAAGTTATTAATTATGTAACAATTCTTGTCTTCCAACGCAATACGCTGCGTCACTTAACACGAGATGAGAACGATCTTGTGTCAAGGGAGGAATCAGTGATCGATCCCATGAGAAAGGACACGACTTCGCCATTTGGCGATAGGTATTCGATTTTTGGGTGTTTTTTGGTCTTTCCTTTAAGAGGGAAATCAGATCCTATCAAGAATATGAAGGATATCAGCTCGGAACTTAGAAACGGAATTTTTTTCCTCTTCCATTTCAAAGTCTTATCTTAAAAGCCGCTGTCAATCAGTCTAAAGTATGCTTCTTTTTTATATTCTTTCATTCACATATGAAAATGAAAATTCATTGTGTTACTTCGGGGAACTGTCAAACAATTCAAAACAGTTTTAAATCTTTTCACACAATAAATGAATACTTTATAATGGCAGTATAATAAGAACATATTTGACGCAGAATTTACTCGAATTGCAAAATGATTTTGTCAGACGTATACTGATATGGTTATTTTGACATTGAATAATGTTTCCTTCATATATCGTATAATTTCCTAAGGTTCTTTGACTACGTTACCTATATGTAATCTATTATTGCTCAGTATATTTTAAAACGATTATGAGTAATTCTTCATGAATTTTTATTTGAATGGGCGAATATCTTTATAAAAGAGCGCTTCAGTTTCTTCTTTTGATTAATTGATTTCAAGAATTGGTTGAAACCCATGATAGTTGCGCAGATGAATAGAAAATTTAGCACTTTGTATTAAAGAGCTTTTAATGGTGTACATCTATTTTACAAATGAATGACATTTTGTTTACTATGACTGAGTAATGGGATTTCGTTACTATGCGTACGTACAATTGTATATATGCGTTTGATAACGATGGCTTTTAAAAACCTTAATTTTATTACATACATTTTTTTCCAATGGCAGGCACTTGCCTATAACGTCAATGGCCACTAAGGCCAGAAGTGGTGGCCATTTTATTGTGCAGGCACCTAATAGGTGGCCACTGTTACCTCCTATGAAGGTACAGACAATTTTACAACCATGCCTTCTCCGGGATTCGAACCTGGGCCATTTGGTATCGCAGTCAGACTTCCCTAACCACTACACCGTCTGGACGGCTTATATACATTGTTGGACTTTGAAATACAGTCACAGCAAAAATGAGAAAAGGGGCAATGTCCGATAAACATAATAGCCGCATAACATATCTAAATTGTAAAATAACATACCTCAGAAATAAATTACGTAAAGCAGCCTTGCTTAAGTATGTTGTGGTAAGTGCATCCTCTCTCGCTGGAGGCCGCGCATTTTGTCTTTTAGGAACTGCAATGATTTAAGGGGCCAGGAAGTTCCTTTTTAAGCAAGGGATTCATGGGGTATTGGCTTTGAGAATGAAATGATTTCATGAAACTTCTATTTTCACAAAAAGCCGAATTGAGGGATAGAGGGTATGTTTAACTGCTCTCAAACTTCTGAACATCCGTAGCAGATTTTATTGAAGTACAACTCTTATGCCGAAACGCGGCTGCACGTAAGGCAAATCATGAAAATGTACGAATGTGTTGCTAGTTACACCACAAAGGTGTCCAGAAAGGAAGAAAATATCTTTTTTACCCCCCTTTTAAATGGTGACTGGAGATGAATGAACCCAGTCGCCAAATCCTGGTGGTGACGAATTATCGCGCACCACCTTTTAGTTCAGACGCCACTTGTGGAAATTTTAGAACTTTTCGAAGTCAGGATTGCCCTCGACGTAATTCGAACCAAATACACGTCCGTATCTCCCAAATACACGTCGAGGATGCTTCCAGTTATACCACATAAGTATGCTGAAAGGAGAAAGAAAATACCTTATAAAGTATTTAGCTTATAAATATAGAGAACTACCTTTACTCAAGTTTCATTATTTATCAAACTGCTCTGTTCTTTTTATGTTTAATTTATAAAACACATTAAAAAACTACTGTGAATTTAAATTAAGGTAAATGTATTTTTCGAGTTTTGGAAAAGAAGAGGAGGAGTTATCGCCTAGCAATGATGAAAGGAGTAGGTGTGGCAAAAAGGTCTGAGAAGCACTGATCTTGAGGCTATAAATTTAGATATCAAATAAGTACACTGTGCAAAAAGAAAAGAAAAAAAACGGACAGGTCTTATATCTCCCGTTCTACTGGGGCGATTTACGAAATTCCAATTGGATTTTTCCTGTCTCGAAAGCGTGACTTAAGATATATATATATTAAATTTATATATAGCATTTTTCTAACATAGGTATTTTTACATAAAATCCGACACTTTTTCTGACATAACATACCAATTTGTTTCATACTTCGATTTTACGACTCAGAATATGCCTAAATATTAAATTTTATAATTTTTGGAATTATAAAATTTACGGAGAAATTAAAAAATTTATCTTGACGCATTTTCCAGTTTGCTACAAGAATATTTCACTTAGTGAACTTCTTCATTCATAGCAACCTGTTTTCCTTTCCTTTTCCCCTTGTCCGCGAGTGGAGAAAATGTCACCGTTCATACTTTCAAATAATTTTAACAAAATGCGTAAACCACATTTTAGTTATTAACGCTTATAACGAATACGCCAAATTTCAAAACGTGCCAAAATGTAAATTCACGTATAGCTTAGGAAATTCTGAATAAAAAAACTGTAATTTTTTGCAGGTATGCTTAGAAATACATCTACTTTCAATATGATGATAAAAATTTTTAGCAAATAATTCAAAATGTTTTCGAAAAATTTATAAAAAATATTTAAATATACAAATTTTAAAAGTAAATCATAAAAAATAGGCGAATTTTATTTGGAATTAACTTAAATTTCGAAATTTGAAAGAAAGAATTAAATAAGTTTGATAAAAAGGAGATATTAATAAATACATACCAAATTGAATTACCATGCAAGAGCTAAAAGTTTGAGAGCTAATGTTTTAAAAACTACTCGTGCGATTTTTACAGTCTGGCCGTCTGGCATACTTTGAGTCATAGAATCGAAATATGGAAAACAATTGGTATGTCATGTCAGAAAAAGTCCGATTTTGTGCCAAAATACCTATGTTGGAGCAATGCTATGTATAAATCTAATACATATCCGAAGTGGCGCTTTCGTGAGTTGAAAAACGGAAATTAAATTTTGTCAATTGGCTCAGAAGAACGGAGGATATAGAACTGTCCTCTTTGTTTTGAGGGGTGCAGTGTACATAGTAGTATTGTTAAATGTACTTTCTCTATATTATCTTTATTGGTATGTTGATATCTGTAATTTATTTTATAAGGTATTCTCTCCCTCTTTCCAGTATGCTTCCATCGTGTAACGGTAGCTCCGTCGGCGCGTATTCGAGAGGTCTAGGTTAGAGTCCCGGCGAGGTCATTGTACATTTTTCACATGTCCTGCTTCAAAATAACTTAATGACTCTACAGTTTTATTATCAGAATATATCATGTAACACGTATAACAAAACTTAGTTTGATATTTATTATTAACATTACCTATTAGGCTTTTTGACAACATTATTTAGCTGCTGTCAGTATCAGCCTATTAATTATTATGCCTTTGGAAATTTAAAATTGTACATGGGATTTGGACGCAAAGAAATTGGTATACGATGTTTTTGGTTTTGAAAGTGTGAAATGTATATGCCTCTCAAATGTATTTCGAACGCTTGTTTACATTCTTCATAAAATATACGTCCTTTATTAGCAATCACATCCTTGTGTTATACATCTCTAATACAAAACAATTCGCTTTTATAAGTATAATTTTACTTTTTACAGTTTTTAAGATACACACACGCAACTATAAAATACAAAGCCATGTTATTGCTCATATTTAAATAGAAACATTTTATATACTTTCATGTAATATAAGTATAAGGACGCACGATTTTAATTGGGTCATATTCAGAGGTTAATCATGAATTAACGTCCTTTATCCGTTAATCTTAACTATTCAGAACTAGCCAGAAATGGGAATAGTAAAATCCATAAATGAAAGATATAATATAAATTTCGTTTTTGTTATGAATCCGATACCAGAAAAATGTATAACGCAAGAATCTGGAATTTAAGCACAATAATGAATTAGAATAAATTATTTCTTTCCCTTCCTACCAACAGCATATTGGGGTACAGATGTAATTTTCTAAGCCTTATTTCTCTGTAAAAGTTTATTCACCTGTTTGCAATTTCATAAACAAATATCGTTTATCATCTGAATTTCAAATTTACCATTCACATGTAAAAGACCATTCTGGCCTACGTAATATTTATGCTTTAAATGAAAACTATACTTCTCTTTCTTATTAATTTAAAACGAATCGTAACTCGTGAAAGTAAAATCGCTGACATCATCTAAGCTACTTTAAATTCTAAAACGTAATTTAAAACACGCTTTAGAATTAGCCGTGATTTTGGAAGATATACAACAATAACGCTGGGATATTTTATCACGCACATGTCAAGCATCCTTTTGAGCCTGGAAATTAACAAGCCTAGAGCGAGCAATCCATCTTGTAAACAAACCTCTTCTTCGAAAAAGGAAAGCCCCGAAATCTAATGCATTTCTCATCTTGACGACTACGAAAGGGTTGCGTGTCTCAAATGCCATATTCTGTCGTTTTCCGAAGTGCATTAAAAGATCATTATGGTACACTTGATTTTCAAGGAAGAGTTTTACAAAATATTCTGCTTTATTTGTTACCTACAGTTTTCAATCGATAGATACATTGGAAAGACGTCATCTAACCAAGTAGTTCAGATGGAACCAGTCCAAAAAAGGCTTCGATTTTGTACATTCGCGAAAGGAAATATCCTTTTTAAATTTAGAAATAAATTAGTCACGAGTTTAAAAATCCCCTATTTATTATCCATTCTTAATTTGTAGTCATTTGACCGAGTTTTAATTCTTAATTCTTTCGTTCAAAAGAACTTAAAACCTTAAGTTCTTTAGTCAGGAAATAATAAGAAATGTTATCATTACCCCACAAATGTTAGAAGTATGAAAAGCAGAATCACGCTTGAATTAGAATGGTATCTCTATAAGAGTACAATACACATAAACCTCAGAAATTATAAAAGACTGCAATACAAATAAACCATAGAAATTATAAATGAGTGCAACACAAATAAATCACGCAAGATATGATAAATTCTAAACCACTCTAACCAAACATATATTCTGTTCTTTCTCATCTATCAATAAAATTCATTTGTTCGATTCTTAAAGATTCTACCTCTGATTTTGATTCTTATGGAATTTATAGCATATCTTTTCAGTGTGGTTTCAGATTTGTTCGCGAAACTACACCAGCATTAAAATTTTGCGTTAAGGAACTCGAATCATATGTCTAAAACGGAGAAACAAACAATTTTTCGATAGTTAATCATGTTAGCAAATTTAATCACAATTTTGGCTCAGGTTCTGCCAAAAGTTATCCCTGAAATTTCTTCATTCAGAGAATTCGATTTTCTTAAAGCTTTTCACATTAATTATAATCTTATCTTTCTGAACACTTTTAGAATTCTAATATCTTATTATTTCGAGTCGAGGGATTTCTTTTATCGACAAAAGACGCAACATTCTATTATTCGCTTTGCTTCCACCATTGCTTTCGATGCAAATAAAGTCACCGCTCCTCCCATTTTGCAGAATGTTTTTGCACATGAGAAAGAGGGACCTATAGATGTTCGTTCGCGAAATCACTAGAGTTTCGTTCAAAATCTACGTCAAAATAAGGTTGCTGTTTGCCTAATTTTAAATTAAAAAGCTTTTAATGTGACTTTTTAAAAAATCTATTTAAATGTCATTCTTATTATTTAAGAGCTTTCCGACATAAACTGAGAAATAATAAATAAATTTCTATATTATACCTTTCTTATCTTTCAGTTTTAAAGGATTTAAACAAACATTTATTATTCGAGCTGAACTATATTAATGGAATTTGATTGTGGGGCTCCAGTTCTGTACGTTATACCTCATATTTAGCACAATAATCATTTTTCTTCTTGTTGCAAAAGCATTTATTTTTACTTTTTAAATTTGAAGACATACACAGCGGGGAAGAAAAAAAAGGATAGTCCTATATCTCCCTTTTTACTCTGCCGATTGACGAAATTCAAATTGCGTTTTCCATGTCTCCAAAGAGCGACTTAGGTTATATATTAGATTTTTATATAGGATTGTTCTAATATAGGTATTTTCAGACAAAATCGGCCTTTTTCTGAAATGAATGGCAATTGTTTTCCACATTTCGATTCTACGACTCAAATTATGCTAGATATTAAATTTTGTAATTTTTGGTGAGGCATTTAAAAAATTATCTTGGCGCATTTTTTTAGCCAAGAATAATTCACATAACGAAATTCTTAATTTATAGCAACCTATTTCCTTTTCCTTTTTATTCATTGCACATGAGCGGAAAAATGGTCATCTTTCATACTTTCAAATAATTTTGACAAAGTACGTAATACACATTTGGCGTTATTATCACTTATAACGAATATGCAAATATGTAAATTCAAGTATATCTTAGGAAATTAGAAGAAAAAAACTTTAATTTTTTGCAGGTATGCTAAGAAATACGTCTGCTTTAAGATGACAGTAAAAGTTTTATAGGTTAAAATTCAAAATGTTTTCAAAAAAGTTATGAAAATTATTTAAAAATACAAATTTTTAAAATAAATCATAAAAAATAGACGAATTTTATTTGGAATGAACTTAAATTTCTAAATTTGAAAGAAATAATAAGTTTTATAAAAAAAAGAGATATTAATAAATATATACCAAATTCAATTAATATTGAGGAGCTAAAATTTTGAGAGTTAATTTTTTAAAAACTACTCGCTCGATTTTTACAAAGCGTGGCAGAGGAACATATATGAATTCATGTAGATTATTTATTATTTAGTCTCATTAAATGTAACACAGGACGATAATACTTAGCGACAACAATCTGAAAAGTGATTCAGACTTTTAAAGATGATTCAACGCAAAATGCCGTATTGAAACCAACAGCGATTCTGAGCTAACGCCCATTTAGATTGCAAATTTATCTTAGATAAGTTTACATCTTTATTTCATACATTATCTATATCTTTACTTTCACATTTTCTTTGAAAATTTCTGAAAAAGAGAAATGTGCAAAATAAATTGCTACACTAAACTTTATTATTTCTTCATATGATATTACAAACTAACTTGAAGAATCATTTATATACTTGTTCCTTTCGTCATTCCATATGTCTTTTAAATTATCAATGTTAATGGCATCAATTATCAAAAGGAAGGCTTTTATTAGCAATGAATTCGCCATGCAGTAATTCAGATACAAAAATGGCAATGTTAGTGCCAATTTTGTATCTGAATTACTGTGTGTAAATGAAAAAAGAAGAAAATGTAACTCATGTGAAAAAGTCCTGTTATTATTACAAGCTAAGCAAGCAATACGTATTCTTATTAATGCGAAATACATAATTTAAATACATCATAAGTAGTATACGCCGAATTGGAAGAAGGAATTTAGAATAACGAGATCGAAATAAAGCAGTATCTTTAATAAAATAATTATCAATTATTTATACAAGAAATGTATTCGGAATGATCTTAATGAATTTGACAGCTGCTTGATCTTTTTTTAACAAAGCATTTTTATTCCGGAAGATAGTAAGAAGAGCTTGTTTTTAAATATCAGTGCTTCATATAAATCCATATCACGTTTACCTGAGATAAAAAATTCCAATTTCTTGAAACTTTGTTCAGTCCACATTTCGATGTAAACCATAACAGCAATTCAACTAAAAATTTTTAAATGCACTAATAACAAACTGATTGGACACATGTTTTATATAAATAACAAAAAGAAGCAGAAATGGAAAAGGCAGAAAATCTCAAAACGTCTCTAATTCTCAAGCTCCGTCAGAAGATAGCTCTTCATCCTTCTCTTAACAACATCCACGAGCAAAGAAAGAGCATCCGCATTAAATAACCATGAGCATAATCGCAAATTCTCTGGAGCGAGCACGTGTCAAAAGGCTGCGAAATTCAATTAACGCGAACAAAAACTTGGAGCTACTTGCTGAGCCTCATACGCACTCATTTCATTTCAGTGAGAAATGATGGTATCTTCGTTATGACCGTGACTGAAGTTGGCAGACGATTCTTCCATGTTATTTTTTCTTTGAAACCATTAGCAGGCTGAAAATGAGGCTCATGGGAATAGACTTGCGTGAGCTTAAGTACAGTGGATAAGAGTTACGGATATTCTAACTAGTAATATGGGATGAAAATTCTTAGAACGACAGCTAAGATATTTTGTATTTTGAGAGGAAAAAATAACTTCGAATTCATGTCTCTAGAAAATTGTTTAAAAATAAATATTTGCTCAAGACAAAGGAAAATTAAGAGAGGTTCAGACTCTTATATATCATTTGTTATTTCTAAGCCATTTAAAACTGAGTTGAGGCCAAGCATCATGATTCTTTCCAGTTATGCATTTTTTAGTCAGGTATTTTCATAGAAGGAAATCATTATAATCTTAGATAAAGAATGTTTTCCTAAAGATCCTTAACACAATATTTACATTTTCTTTGTCAGTATTACTCAGTTCATGAGTTTCTCTTTTTTCTAAGCGTATTTCTACAGAACTGAGTAACTCTAGTTGTTACTTTTTATTCCAGTTCGTAAAGAAATCAGCATATTTTACAATTTTTTATTGCAATCCTGGACTATGTCAATTATTTTCAATCCTTCAAAATGTTTTCGTCCGTATAAAAACTGTAAGAAATTTTTTCACCGTTATATATATAGAGATACATTTAAGATATATATATGTTACTGTGAAAGACCGAAATTGGAGAATGTCGACTTTCACCGGAGAATGTCAACATTCATCAAATACGTTGGTGAAAGATCGAATATAACATTGCATTCTTGTACATTCGGACCCTCACCGGTGTATGTCGATAATCACAGATATGCTCTGGTGTAGGTCGAAAAGAGAGGCGACTGGTTGTTTCCCATAAATGCAGTTGTAAAAGCAAGAGCCTCTTGTGCAATTCAAAGTCTCATAATAGTTTAAGTTGTTGCAATTAATCAGGTTTCAATCACATAATTTAGTAAGTTTTTTATTACTATTATTTTATTTTCTCATTTAGTACGTACTGTATAATTAAGTAAGTTTTTTAACTTTTATTATTTTCCTTTCACATTTTGAATGTATTGTGTGTTTTAAGTACTTGTGTGTTTTTTCGCGACTGAATTACGGAGAACAAAATATAATATTCAACATTCACCATTAGTACATGGTGAATGTCGACATTCACTGGTGTAAGTCAGAAATAAGAGTATTTGGAAAATATTTCGACATACACCAAGCGACTATGTGAATGTTGACATTCACCGGTGAAAGTCGACATTCTCCAGATTTCGGTGTTTTACGGTAACATATATATATATTAAACATAAAGCATCTAAAGTTATAATTAAATTGGAATCAAAGAAATATTAATAATTGCAACCATGGATAAGAGGTTATGCTGAATCTAAACATATCAAAATTAAAATAAGAATTCATCAGTAGAACAAACTCGAAAAATAAAAATGCAAAAAGAAAAAAAAATATAAAAATTAATCTCCTTTTACTGAAACTCTGATTCAGAACTCCTCAGGAAAAAAGGAATTAGAATAAATAGTCCATAAAAATGCCATAAACGTCTACTAGTATATTTCGAATACATGTTTCGTTCTTCTGGTAGATTTCAGATTAAAATCCGAAAAAAGATTCAATTAAATTTTTATTAAAAACATTAAAATTCATTTAAAACAAAAAACACAAATCTCAGAT
>KK121163.1:172457-241929 GCA_000611955.2 Stegodyphus mimosarum
TTGGAAAAAAGAATAAAACATAATAGTGCTCCGAACTGACTTCTAAAAAAAAACACTTTACGTTATGTAAACTGGCCATTCAAAAAACCAAATTAGTCAAATAACATTATATGTAAACGCGATATTCAAAAGTAATTACAAATTAAACAGCACATTCAGAAAAACAAATTTGTCAAATAAGATTACATGTAACCAGATATTCAAAAGTAGTTACAAATTAAAGAGCAAAACAAATATTGCTTTAAATCAGGGGCAAGCAACCTCTTTCATCAACGGGCCAATTTAAATTTTAAAATTTTTTGGTGGGCCACACATAAAGTAATATGTATATGATATAGTATCATATGCATGACACATAATACGTGCGTCAATAAGAATAACAAAAATAACAAAGCATGATATGCATTTATTATGGTATACATGACACAGAATACTTGCAATCAGGAAAACTTTAAAGAAATTAAGCAAATTTTAAATAAACTATTTCAATTCAAACAAGTGATAATGCTCAACACGCTATGAAAATGTTCTAAAATATTTATTGACAAAAGGAAAAAAACACAAGTTAATTTATAAATAACACATGCTTGTTTTATTAGATTTGAAAAATTTGCATTAAACTTCTGTTCCTCAAAACCGTTTAGAGTTATGAGTAACCCATCAAAGTAAACATATAAATCTGACACAGCAATTTCACATAACAAAATAATATTGTCGAAAAAAAACTTAATGCCCAAATTTGGGCACGTATATATATATATACAAAAGGTATGTACAATGCGCAAGAAAAAAAAGGGACAGTTCTTTATCTTCCGTCCTATTGGACCGACTGACGTGAATTCGAATTGCGTTTTTCATGTCTCGAAAGCGCAACTTTTGTACATTAAATTTATATATAGTATTATTCTAACATATGTATACATAAAGTGGGTCTTTTTCTGAAATGATATACCAATGTTTTTCCATATTTCGATTCTACGACTCAAATTATGCCTAAATATTAAATTTTGTAAAATTTGGTGCGAAATTTACGGAGAAATTCAAAAATTTAACTTAGCGAATTTTTTTCAGTTTGAGCCAAGAAGAGTTCACTTAATATATGGCAACCTAATTTCGTTTCTTTTTTTACACGAGCGTGACGAAAAAAAGTCACACCTATATATCTCAAGAATTAGTCGTTCAGTAATAAAATTATATGATGCATCTAAAGTCACGTTTGTCTGTAGTGTCATTATTACAGCTACGCAATACAGCTGTTATCCAATTACAGATGAAAATTTAAACAAAGAAATTTACACTATAAATATCGCTTTACTAAAATGCGCACTTTCGCGTGTTTCCCTGCCTTTCTGTCACTGTGCAAATACGTGTTGCTCATTTTTCCACTTCTTTCATTGTCTAAAGGTATGACAAGTTGTACAAAACTGTGTGGTACACACTGAATGCATAATGATGATGGTCAAAGAACAGTATGTGTCCTGAAAATTAGTTATCCAAGAATAAAATTATGTGTTGAATCGACGGCCAGGTCTGTTAAGTTTTTTCGTCTCTGTTATGCATCTTATTTATCCACGCAGCTCTGTCATTCCATATACCCAAAGAGAAACTCAGTTGCCTACAGGATTTATTACCTATGTACTCCCATTTTCACCATTTTAATCAAGCACAGGATTTTTTGTAAGGCAGATAATTTTTGGTACCTATTGTTTTGATATACATTTAATTGCGTAAATATGAAAGATTTTTTATTTCCATTTAAAACTCCTTTAATTTAATTACAAAAGTCGCTTTAAAATGACTTAAATCATTTCTAGCAAAGAATATTTTTTGTCATTCAAAATAAATTGCTGTTTTTTCCGCAAAGCAATTTGCAAGAGCTAGTGTCTTGATACTCTCCTTAGAACGTAGAAAATGACGTCATTTAATCTTCAGCCCCAAATTATGACGTCAATAGTTACCATAAAAAGCACGCCGCAAAGATGAAAATAAGTTACTACTCGAAGGTAAAAATTATTTTTCATTCTTCTCCTACTTGTCGTGTGACTTTTTCTTTCTAAAGTTATTATTATTTTTGCCACTATTGCTCCATGGAAAAAAAAGAATTATACATGTTTTTTATATTCCAAATAGTTGCTTCCATTTATGAACTGTTCTGAAGTAGAGGCAATGTTCTTTCCAAGATTCTGCTGAAATCATTTGCTTATGTATATCTATCTATTAAGTTCACAGCGAGGTATAAACATTTGCTTAAAATAAATATCCGGATTTTTATTATGACACACTTTATAAAATCTAAATAAATAGTTAATATAGAACGCTAAACATTTCCGAGTCTTCTCAAACACGAAGCGTCGGATTCAAAATAAATATTTACACAAATAAGAGGCATTAATTTCTTTAACGCATTTCGCAGTTCATTTGTACGTTTTAAAGTGATATTAAAAACACTAAGTGTATAGAATATAACCGGAAATTCTTTATCCACATCTAAGCTTATTTGTTATTAACTAAGCTGCTGCCACTGACTGTGATAGAAAAATTTCTATTTAAATTTATTATTTATTTTTCATGCTGTGATAGAATATTACTTGTTAAACCAATTTGCTATTTATTTTTGTTCTTTTCTGAGAAACATAAGATACTTGTAAAAGCTTGTGCTTTCAAAGTTATTACAATTTTTGTGATATAATTGCTTTCGATTGTCTTCGCAAACGATTTTATTACTGTCTTTTATGTGTCGTACAAGATAATAGCGGAATTTAGCTGCAGTTTATACGAAAGCAAATTTTAAGAAATATTCTTTGAAATTTTTGGAATGCAATTAATTATCAATAAAAGTGTTCTGAAGATCAAACCAATGTTTTTAGACATGCAGCATAAATGTCCTACCTTGTATAGACATAAATAATAACGATATTTAATCTCAGTTATGTAAGAGCACGAAATTTTAGAGTTAATGTTTGCAGTTGTTGCCGTGATTATTTTCTTCATACGAGTTTCAAATTAACTGCGAATACATTCTCTTATCTTTTCATTGTATATGTGTTATTTGATCCCCTCTCTACAAATTTATTCTTTATTCAATTATTATTTATTATTTATTTATACCATGCAGCCATAATAGTAGAAGTAAGGTAAGATATTATAGTTTTGTGAAAATCAAAGATTGCATATTTTAGTACATTCCAAAACTATATTTTAGTCGAAAAATATTTCTTAACAACAGTAATTATATCATAGTACTTCAATAAAAAAATAATGGATAAATGCAGTTAAATAGACTCAACATCAAAATTTATATCCATTTCGTTTGTACCGTTATTTATCAACCTATAGTTTGGTACCAGAATATATTCATCAGGCTTTACCTGATTTAGTCGGCGGTTTAGAGTAACACTATTTTTCTTTCTTCTCCAACATTCAAATCCTTAGTGTTGATAATGTTTGTTTTTGACTTGCACTGTGAAAAAATGTTGCGTGCCTAATTTATTATTTCAGTCCTTTCTAAACTGAAACAAGTTTAGTTCACAACTGAAACAAGTTCAATCACAAATGAAAATGGCATGTAGAACACATATGCTTGTTGTCCAGATAAATATATAAGGTATTTTCTCCCTCCTTCCAGCACGCCTTCGTGGTGTAACGGTAACACAATCGGCTCGTATTCGAGAGATCCAGGTTCGAATCTCGGCGATGGCATTGCTCATTTCTCGTGTCTCCTGCTTCAAAATAACCTAGTAACGCTACATGGCACCCGAACTAAAAGGCGGTGGACAATAATTCGTCACTACCAAAATTTGGCGATTGGGTCTAATTCCTTGTCACACTTTAAAAGTATGAGGAGTGCATGAGTAAAAGGAGTGTGTAAGGTATTTTCGCTCTCCTTCCAGCATGCTTTCGTCATGTAACATTAGCACACTTGAAGCGTATTCAAGAGGTGTAGGTTCGAGTCTCGGCAAGGGCATTGCTCAATTTGCATATCTCCTGCTTCAAAATAACTCAATGGCTCTACAAATACATCTGAAAACCTTCTTAGAACAGAGCTCATATAGCATCACTGCTTTTAATATTTTGTAGAACTCACAAAACACTCCCTCCCCTTCCTCCAAAAAAAGATAATTTGATAATTTTAAGATAAATGAAGTCGATCCGCGTTGATCTTAAGTTTTATGCTGAAGTAAAACTGCAGTGGATCTTCGAAAGAGATAAATCGGTTTCTTATGTTAAATATTAATAAGTACATGGAAGTCGGAAATACATCGACCCTCCAACTTTTCCAATTTTCTTAAATTATTTTCACCACGTATAAAGGCATGTGCTGTCATTAATAAGAAGAATACAACATATAACAATCATTTTGCAAGCATCCTTCTTTATAAATAGGAGCAATTCAGTTTTATTAAAATGGTGTATGTAAATTGCCCCCCCATCTAGTACCAGGATTATATTCCAAGACACTATCTCTTTAAATGATTATTAATGGATGAAAAATAAAATCTATTAAAATCTATCTGGAGATACATTGTAATTTTGGTTACCTTTTCAAAAAACGATGACTTGTTTCTTTTAAATAAACTTGAGTATTCACATAAAGTAAATTATAAATATGCATCACTTCTTAAAATTAATTTCGCTCAAAAGTGTTTTACCCGTATACCCGATTCCAAATAATGAGGGTATTTCAACTGCTGCTGCTTTGTCTCATCTCTTGGGGGTTAAATCGAAATAAACAACTGAAGAAAAATATAATAGGCAACGAATTTCCCGTTATCCTATTATACGCATGAAAGCATCAACTTTATATATCAACTGGCTAGGTATTCAGATGTAATTAACCATTTAAAATGTTATAAGGTACCATTTTCTTAGAGATATTTTAATATATTAAGCTTTGATAAGGCATACAGTAGGCATGAATTTATACTTGTCTTCAAAGACTTTAAATGCTTATCATGATATATTTATACTATATAAAAATCACATTTGTAATATAAGTTTAAGATATATATTTATACTAAGATATGTATTCAAGATATATATAGGTTTGGGCTAAACATTTTAAGTATGTTTATAATGAGTATTATATTGTGATATGTTTGAAATATTTGTGTCGCGGTGAAATATTAACTGAATAATTCCTGTTCTTTTTAGAGGATGAGTGGAAAATGAAGGTATGAAAAAAAACTATACATAGAACATTTTCTGATTCCACTTATAATCTAAATAAATCGCACTGTGGCCCATTTTCAGCAAATCAGTGGAGGAATAAAATTTTAATTCGAAACAATGTTCCACAAAATGAATCACCATACCTTTCTTGCAGCATATTTTAGTGAAATAATTAATAGATACTTTTTACTTCCTTGTACGAAGTAAAAAGGATGTACTGTCATCGCGAAAAATTTCGGGTATCATATTTCAACGAAAATATCCCTTTTGACAGCTATCGAATGCAATTTAACGATGTTTTTGGAATGACATCCGTACGTAAGGAGAGAATAAAGGACACTTTTTTTCCCAAAAAAAATTATAAAACTGATTTAAAATAGATTCTGAAGAAATTTTGTGTGGCGCCTGTGCGTACTTACGTACGCATGTATGTATTTTGCATAACTCAAAAACGTTTAGCCTCAGAACGTTGAAATTTTGTATATAGGACTGCTATAACATGTAGATGTGCATCCCCTATTTTGGTTGCAATAGACCGCACCAAACTTATATAAATATATGTATACATACATCCACTCTGTTACTCGGCTCTGTGAGCTTAGTTTTGTTACTCCTTTATACTGGTAAACTGCGCATTTTTGTTTTAAAATGATTGAACTATGTTATTCTTATCTTCCCGTTAAGGTGTTTATGCCTTTAGTTAACCTGCATGTTATAGTTGTAAAATTATCAACAATTTAAAAGTTGTTTAAGTGCGGCTAAGCCTAATTTTTTTGGCCATAGCCGCCATATTTCTTTACATTTGAAACTTAGCAGAATAGTGGATTTGTTGCCAATCTAGGGAAACTAAGCTTCGCAATAGCAAAGATAACGCCTTTGAATTGCGAATTAAATCCTGCTTAACCCATTCTGGAATTTATTCGAGAAAATATGTGTTTAAGATTTACTTCGTAATTATTAATATAGATATTTTGAGTTTTTATGTATTTTTGCCTTGTTATGAAGCGAGAACTGAATTAATTGAATGAGAAATACTGAATAGTCTGTGAAAAACTGTTTCTTTTTCTGTTTGTTTGTATAATTTTTTTTACACATCGTTTTAGATTTATGGTAGTATTTGAATAAAACATGTGGCAACGATTAGGTAATTCTTCAGATGATATACATAATTTTTGCGCATTTTGAGTTATAAAATGAATGAGATGTAACACTGTTGAGAGAACCTAGCGCCAGAGTGTCGCTATGGTAAACAAGCATAGTGCATTTATTCTATTGTGGTTTATGCGCTATCGACGAAATAGATTTAATTCAATCCAATAAGTTTAAATGAAATGCAAAATCATATAATTTAATATTCCGTACAAGAAAGGCATGTGGTGTACCATCATATTTCTTTATTTCATATTTATAAATATTTTTTCTAGTAAAAAGAAAACATTTATATTAACTAATATCAACCAATATTACTATATAACCATAAATGGAATATCTAAATTAACAGATGTTTTTATGTGAAATAAATGAAGAAGTTGATTCAAAAATATTTTTAAAGCATTTGTTTTCGAAGGAAAGTACAACAAATAAAGTTCAATTGGCATTCACTTAAAATCTTAAGACAATAATAACGCACTTAATTAACAAAGAGTTTAATGGGTCTCTCCGTTATGTAACACAGACAGCTAGTCTAATAAATTCTCCATTAATGACTTCGGATACGTTCCAGACACTTTCTCAAGATCTGCCGCCACGATATGGTATTGCTAATTCAAATTAAAGGAAAAACAACACTTTAGATAATCACAATTTTGAAGAAAACAGTGTTATCATCTTTTGATCTCTACCTAATTATCCTTATCCCTTCGTCTGTTCTTACTTTTAGGCAGTGTTATTTATTAAAATAGAACTTTATTTGTCCTGAAATTAATCTTTTTCGTGAAACATACTAGTACAGAAGCATAAGATAAAGGGAAGATTTAAAATAAAAATCATGATTTATTAACTAAGACGATGATAAAAATCCTATACTTTCTCCAGTTATGAGACTATTTAAAATTCCATGAGAGTTAAACTATAGTCTAAATTAAAATTAAATATTGTTATCTTGATATCGAGTCTTATTTTTTTTAATAAATGCTTATGAAATTAATGTTTCTTCTAGATGGTTCCCTCTGTGTAAGATATGATTCATACGATCCATCTCTCATTTAAATCTGAAACCTAAACAACAGTGTGGCCCTATAAGTTTAAACTTTAGTGATTATGCTTAGAAATTAGATCATTAACTTCCCTGCTCCCAGCGTATCATATATAATACTCTTTATTTTCCCCCTGTAAGCCCAAATATCAAAAAATATGATACGGGAGCGAAATGTCATTGACTGCCCACTATATAATATTTGATATGCAAAAACGGAATGTTTTATTTGACATTTTAAATGCGAATAAATAACGTCAGAATGCATTGAAACTTAATTGAATGGTGTATCTTGAGGGTTAACCTTGTTGCTATGAGTATTATTTACTGTGTTAGTCCGCACGTTTAAAATGCGCGATGTTTACAATGGGCGTTCAGAGTTTACAAATGTTTCACACAGAACAAGCGGCTTACAGTTTCGTATGTAAATATGATAACAGAAAGGATATAATAGGCATAGATATTTAAATTCTTAAGTTTCTTATTTAATTAATTATAAAAAAATTCAATATCCAAATACACACAATTATACCTCGGTATATATCCTGTTTGTACGCAAAAAGTTTTTTAATATGCATATATTTTTCGGGTACGAGGTTCCGATGAGTCACGACTATGCACACTACGGCTACCTACCGCTTTTGAGACAGTGCTACGCCCGTCCAAGAGTAACAGTACGTCTCTTGCTACTATTCATTAAACAGCTCCCGTTAAAACTGTCAGTCTTCAAGTGATTTTGCGGTTTTTCGTACAACGCTTTTGTAAATTCATTAACAATGAGTTCTAGAAAAAATAATGAGAAAAAGGAAGCAAAAAAGAAAATTTTAGATTAATTAAATCGCAATATTCAGGTGAAAACAAAAGATGGTTTCGTTTCTGGTACTTAGGTATTTGCATGCCATATGGCTAGTCCAATGGTACTGCGAAGAAAAAAGACTATTAAATCGGCTGACGTTGCGAATGGGGTGAAGCGGAATAACAAGCAAAGATTAGAAACGCATATTAAAAAATTGCTTTTGATCTAGTTAGCAGAAAAATATAAATGTTATTTGCTGTGCTTAATTAATGCATAGTGTATATTTCATCCATTGCATCTAATGTTTTAGTATTAATCAGGTTGGAATTTTTTATGAAAGCTGATTAATAATTTTCCCTTTATTTGTTACTGGAAACGTTCTTTTGGTATACGTCCATATATGTAGAATGGATGAATAACGTATACCGAGGTACCACTATAATCATTATTACCAATGTTTTGCTTTTAAATAATGGGATATAATTATATGGATTACTAAAAATCATATTTTTAATATATGCAAGGATCCAGATATTTCAATAAAAATCAGATTTTGTAGGAAATATTATTCTGTGTTCATGATTCTCAAGGAGTGAACATCATTCTTTCAGCGCCGAGAACAAAGAGGTTACTTTATTTAAAACGGATTCTCATACATAACAAAAAGACAATCATAGATCAGTTCACAAAATCTTGGAAATCTTACACCAGAAAAATACTCTCTTATCACCAGTAAAATTATCCTAAGCCAGAATATAATGGGAAAAAGGGTTCGAAAATGTGTTTATTGAGATCATAGCTTTTTATTAAATTTATTTAAATCATATTACAAAAGACCTGTCTTAAGTTCCGTTCCGTTATTCCAATTTCGATTTTGCACCGAAGGGTGGAATTCAGAAGTTTTATTACTCTTGTTTTTGTATCGCTAGTGGGCATTAAGGTCGTTAACATAAGACAGAAGTGTATTGCACACATTCCTGTCTTGTAGGAAACCATCTAGCTAGAAAGCAAGACCAACAGCGGGGAAGGGGGACAGCCTTCTTTTAAAATGTCTTCAATAGTTCAAATTATGTAATTGAAAACTCCAACGAAAGATAAATTATAAAAACGTATAGCTTCTAATATTAAATATTCTTAGTCACATCCAAAATTCTCAAATCTTGGTTTAACGAATGGTAAAAGTTTCTTAAAGTTGCTTCGTTTTGTTCTTCTTCCACTGTTGCAGCAAATAAGTTCCAAAGTCTTGTAAACAAGTCCGTTTTCCTAACAACGGAACGGTATAACAACAAGACACTTTCGAAAAGGTTTTAAGATCGGCAGGTTTTAAATTCTCTGATTCTACAAAGGCTCTTTAGTCACAAGCGTTAATGCATTATCTTAAATTTAAACCTAGACCAAACTGGATATGTAATCAAACTCATCTAACCATCACATGCGGTCTCAGATCATTGAAATGTAATATATCGTACATCGTTAAAATGTAATATAAATAAAGATATGTAATATCTGAAATGATAAAACGTACACCTAGTAACATTATCTTAATTCACTTTGGTAGTACCTTAAACTAAAAAGAGCTAATATTCAAATATCGTGCATTCCTGGGAATCATTACCTTCCAAATATTCAACTAGACTGTACCTTATTAATTTATGTCTGACGGTTTCCGAGAAAATTAGAGCTCCATTCCGTGTTGAACATTAATATAGAAGATCCGCTTCCATGGGCTTCAAAAGAAATAAAACCAGCTGCGAAAAAACCACTAAAGTTAACGACGTGTTCTGCGAGTAATATAGCAACTTTTACGGAAGAGAGACGTTGCGAGGACGAACTTTTGAGTTTTTATCGGCTTCGAAATTTCCTCCCATATTATGCGTAATGCGGTCATTTATCGCCATCGTAATTAATATCGATATTTGGTAGATGCAATGAAACTATCGATTATCCCTGATGGTCGTTTTCCTCCCACTGGGATTTTAAATGGGATTCCCCTCCCTACGGGAGATGAATATACGTTGAGGTGTATATATCCACAACTGAAGCCGCTGGCTGGAAATGGGAGAGTGTCATTCCTGCCCAGCAATACGTTTTTCTTTGTAAACGACTTCAGTGGCTGCACCTAATGATATTGTGATATTAGGATACATTGAACATTACCGTCTTTCCAGGAACCCATTTTCCTGGTGAGGTTTAAATGGCTTTGAGGAACTTCCAAAAGGTCATTTAATCTATGAGGAAGAAGTTTTACAAACAGAGTTAGATATTTTTAAAGTAAAATGATGTATGTTTTTAATAATTTGGAATGCTTTAACGTGCCCATAAGATTGTGAACGTAATTCAAGTAATAAAATGGAAAAGATTGCCATTCTGATGCAGTGGGACCTCGATTTGCCATCAATGAGGGAGCCGTCGTTTCATCTGATAAGAAAATAATAAAATAGTACAAACGCACCCCACCGTCACCATCAGCAGATATGGGTAGTCCATAAAAAAGGAATATTTTTAGCATAGTATATTGCATACTACAGATACAATTCAGGATTAGAGATGGAAAGGTGTCAAATTATCACTCCTATGCTTGTTTAGAATCATGCACAGTAAAAGACATAATTTTAAGATAAATGCAATACAGTCTCTATCTAATATGATAAATTTCAAATATCTTTAACATCCTTCATAAGCACTGATTTCGGTTGCTTATGTTTCTTATTACCGTCTGTGCAGATAATAGTTGAAGTTTCATCTTCTTAATAAATGAGATTTAAAAAATTGCCTTGTAAATTGTTCATAAAGAACACAAACATATTTGCAATATGAATAAAATAAATTTAGAAATATAATAAATTTATAAATAAATAATAATAATTTCTAATAATAAATAAATAATAATAATTTCTAATAATAAATAGATAATAATAATTTCTAATAATAAATAAATAATAATATATTCTAATAATAAATCAATAATAATAATAATAAATAATAAATAAATAATATAAATACATTTATAAATATTCATTAACAAATTTGCAGAGTAATTATTATCGAAATAATTTTCTGTGTGATTTTACTTGATTTATTTAACAGTATTGTATTCTTTAAAGCAGTATTTCAGCCTCTTATTCTAAATATGACGATTAAACAATGATATTTTATTTTACAATGAATGCTATTATGAATAACAATTATTTTGCACTATTTAGTTTTATTCTTTTCTTTTTCCTGTTATTTTTATACGTTTCATCAGATTGTTTTCTAATGGATTCATTAAAGTCTATAAGATTAATACAGATACTGATGTTTAAAACATTGACACATAATCGAATTTCCGATATATTGCTACATACAAAAGTGAAACTTAAAATACAGATTAGCAAGCAAATTGTCTTCATGATGGCCCAATTTATTTTTGACAACATTAACTTCAAACTGAAATCATTGTTCATTAAAAGTATTTTCTTTACAACAGACATTGGAATGGAAGCAAAATTTATATTTCACAGTCTGAAATTAGAAATAGTGATAGTGTACATAAGTCCAGAAAGACTGCACTAAAAGTTCCAGACATTTTGGCGGCATTTTAATATTTCTATCTCTAAACAGGCATAGCAAGTTAATAAAGATGATCTAGTCATGCTGTATTAAAAAGCATAATTTTCCACCAATTTCCTTCTGAAACAAAACGGAAAGAATAAATTGATGATTGCTATATATGTTGACAATTTGTTACAGTCTGTTCTCAAAAAAAAAAATAATAGTACAATCATAAAAATATGGTAGGTTTTTTAGAAAAAAATAATAATCAAATAGTAGTGCAGTATAACTTCCAAATATCTCTCAAATGTTGAAAAATGATTGTGTTGGTGATTGTCTAAGTTTTGGACGACCTACTTTTACTTTTGTGTGATTTACGACGCAAGCTATAGTATTTGTTGACTGAAAACTAAAACTGTTATTGCGTGCATTTTAAATTCCTATTGTGCCTGGTAATACCATGTTTTCTGAATCAGAAAATGCTTCAGAAATATTTCAACACTAAGATTATAATTTCAATATTTATTTTGAGTTTTCATTCGTTTACAAAATTTAAATCAACGGAAGTGTCCATATGGTTTGTTTCAAAGTTACCGTTGGCAGCGCATTTACTTTATCACAGACATTCTGAATCTAGCCTAATTTGTATAGGTTTATTAAAATATTAACTTTGTTATTACATGTCAAACCATAAAATTAGAAATGCTTCTATTTTTGCTATTATATTCTCACGCAATTTTTGCACATGATCATTAAGTATTCAAATTCTTATCCTTTGATACATTAATTAATCAGTTGTTTTTTCATTTTAAGTAGCTCAGCCGCAGAGTCTTATACCTCTTATAAGCTCCTTTAAGTTATTATTATATTGTTGCGCTCTACGGGTTCGTGGAACGCAACAATATACTAATAATAAATAATACAACAATATAATAATAATAAATAATACAACAATATAATAATAATAAATAATACAACAATATAATAATAATAAATAATACAACAATATACTAATAATAAATAATACTCCAAATAATATAATATATTTGGAGTGATTGACGACAACACTTGATGAAAAATCAAAACATGATTTATTCGCCAATATGTACAAGATAAATATACATTTACGGTCGACGAAAAACTATGATAAGCACGTTGAAACAATCAGCAACACAGCCTTCAGACTACAATGGTGAAGAAAACTTCACGGCAAAGCACTAACGTACAACTCCCGACTCGGTTCGGTCGCTTTCCAGCTAACTTCTGAACTCCCCTCCACTGCTACCGAACTCAAGATACTCTTCACAATACACTGGTTCTCCGCGTACAGGGAGGGTATACATAGCTTTTGACCTGCCTTCGAAAAATATCTCCAGAATCCCGGCAAGAATTTATTCTAGAATGCTATCGTTCCATCTATGGCATATCGCCAAATAGCTCTAAAAGTGCGATTTCGCGCCAAATCTGGAAACCCTGCCTTTCCTTGCCATTATCTGGCAACCTTATTCCCTCTTTACAAGGAAGCTATCTTACTGCAGCTGGGTATTTCGTAACAATATTATTGTTATTATTATTTATAAAAGATTTGTGAGATTATTTCTGAAAACGTCCTACCAGATTTAATAAATTCCAACAGTGTAGCATTTAAATGCGAAGTATTTTTTTTTCCTTCGTTCCGCCTGTCTTCACGGTGTAGTTGGAATCATATCCGCTAGCAGTTAGCAAGTCAGGATTTCAGATTCTGGTGAGAGCGAGGCAAATTTCTTCGGTAGGTGAGGGAGGAGTCCTCCTTTCAAATCATTTAAGCTGATGTGAATTCGCGTTTTTTTAATGAGGAGCAAAGAAAAATAAATTTATATAAAAATCATTTGCTAGTTAAAAAGGTCTGTGATAATCATATAAATATGCATAATATGCATATAGCATACAGTACGTGATTTGCATTAATTAATGAGAAATGAGAGCTCATATTTTCATTTTGGTGACTAACAAATTTTCAATTGCAGAATAATTACTGAGGCTCGGTTTTCGTAACTTAAAAATAATCATTTTATTAATTCCTGCCATGATTTGAATTTGTATTATTTTGCTTAATCATACATATATCTGAGGAGCATCAAATGATGTACTATTTTTCATCAATAGTAAATGGTAAGGTTAACGTTTTCCCCATGCATATGCATATTCTAAAAACATTTCGTTGTTAGCCGAAAACAAATGTCGGTAAAAAAATAGGGTTCGTCTTAGATTCAATAGTTTTTTAAAAATGTAGATTTACCGAGATGCTATTTGTTTCAAAATAATTAATATCTTCAAAACACTAATTTAAATACATACTTTGCTGCTGTTAATAAATTAAGTCAAATATTAAAAATTTATGGTAAATATATTTGAGCTTTTTTTTCTTAAAATTAAAGTTTCTCTTTCTTCCCGGGGAGGAGGTAATAGTGAACTCCAGTAGATCATCTTAAAATCGATTATGAGTCAGAATCAAAGAAATACAGCATGTAATAATTTACAGTACACAATATTTTGAAATATCTGCAGTCAGTTTATTTTGCAGGAATTAACGAATCGTTTTTCTGATATATTATTTTTCACTAATGAAACCGTAAAAGTTAAGATAAAGAAAATTTATCTTTCGAATGCTAAATGTCTTTCTAAATGCCTTTCGGGAATGCACTTTCAGAATTTCCACAGCACAGCCGAGGAAACAGAAATTGAGCTCTTTGCGTACTTTTCCCCCTGAAGATAGGAAGAAACAGAAGAATAGAAAGTAGCAACAATTTTAGAATTTCTTGGAAAAAGGAAAACTTTTCGAAATATGATCTTTCCATCAGTACAAAAAAAAGTAATAGATATTTCTTTCACTGCTTCATATTCCGTAATCTGCGTTGGGGGAAAGAAAAAAAATAACACACATCTAACATGAAACTCACGATTAAAGTTTACTTTTCCTCATCTTTTAAAAAAGCAGCAAAACTTTTCCTTTACTCTGCACTCATGACGTTCCATACCTGAGGAGTTATGAGCCAATCTCCTTTGAATGACGTCACTGAAGTAGTAGAGGCATAGACCTAAGCCTGGACACATTTCTGTTCCACCATTAAAACTTCCCGAACAACTTCCATACTTGGAACGGCTTCACCTTTTAAAATGAGGGTTGAGATTTATAGCCCCGTTTCGAAGCGAGACTGCGGATGGCCCATTTTAGAAGACCCTTCTATCCGCCCCCTCCTTACCTCGTGCACACTGTCGTCCTCAAGGGAGCAGTCAAAACGGTTCGGAATACGAGTTTATAAAATTTTACTTTCATTTGCGGAAATCCTAGGATTCCCTCAGTGCCGAGAATAAGGCAGAACAGCAGTTAAGTTGGCATATCCTTTGATCACATGTGAATGGTGATACATTTACCATGTGTAAATAAATCCCCAGGTATACTTATGATCAGAAGTCAGGAAGATGATATTAAAGAGTTTACTACGTTCATAAGATTAAGCATTAGCAGCATCTAGTCTCTTTAGTTATTCCGAATATATTTTCAGAGATAATTATTTTAGGACTTCAAAAGATTGTACAATTAAATTTCTCTTGAACAACTGCACACAAATGCATTTTCTTGTTTGAAAAGTTAATCAAATAAAAAAAGACATTTAGGTTTTATTAAGTTTTACCATTTGGCCTATTTTGGTAAAAATGTAAGTTTTATAGTGGTTTTTAAGAAATATATTCTGATTAATAATTTGTTGCTTGCTTATATTATTTAATTTAACATAACTTGTTATTTAGAAGACATTTTTCATAGCAAAGGGGGGAGGAGATCTCGCTGTGTAGCACATTGGCTCTGAAAAATGTTTAAAAATTATGTGACTTAAGCTAATTTTAATCGATGTAAATATATCATATTTAAAAATTTAATTACATAGAAATATAATTTGATGAGAAGCAAATTTCCAATTTCGATATTTCTACAAAAGTAAACTTAAAAAATACATGCGTTTGTATTAATGAGTTATCTGATTTTAGAGATGTACACTGCGCAAAAATAAAACATGGGACAGTCTTATATCTCCTGTTCTACTGGGCCGATTGAGGAAATTCAAATTGCGTTTTTTATGTCTCGAAAGCACGACGTAATATATATTTTAGATTTATATATAGCATTAAACTAACATAGGTATTTCCACATAAAATCGGACTTTTTCTAAAATAAGATACTATTTGTTTTTTCATATTTCGAGTCTACTACCCCAATTATGCCTAGATATTAAATTTTGTAAATTTTAGTGAGAAATTTATGGAGAAATTTAAAAATTTATCTTCGCGAACTTTTTTGAGTTCGCGCCAAGAATATTTCACTTGGCGAATTTCTTAATTTATAGCAACATACTTTCCTTTCGTTTTTTTTTCATTGTCCACGAGCAGAAAAAAGTCATCGTTCATGCTTTCAGATAATTTTAACAAAGTGCGTAAACCTCATTTGGCGTTATTACTGCTTATAACAAATATACCAAATTTAGATAGGCGCCAATATGTAAATTCAAGTATATCTTAGGAAATTTTGAATAAAAAAATATAATTTTTTGCAGCTATGCTTAGAAATACATCTACTTTAAGATGATGGTGAAAGATTTATAGGTTAAAATTCAAAATTTATTTCGAAAAATTTATAAAAATTTTAAAAGTAAATCATAAATATTGTACGGATTTTATTTGGAATGAATCTAAATTTCGAAATGTGAAAGGAAGTATAAAATACGTTTAATAAAAAAATGTATTAATAAATATATCCCAAATTCAATTAACATTAAGGAGCTAAAATTTTGAGAATTAATATTTTAAAGACTACTCTACGATTTTTATAAAACTTGGCAGTTTGACATAACTGCCAAGTTTTTCCATAATATGGAAAAACCATTGGCATGTCATTTAAAAAAAGTCCGATTTTGTGTCAAAATTCCTATGTTAAATTAATTGCTATGTAAAAATCTAATGTATACCCTAAGTCAAGCATTAGAGACATGAAAAACGCAATTTGAATTTCGTCAATCGGCCCAATAGAGCAGGAGATATAGAACTGTCCCATTGTTTTCGCGCAGTGTACCTATGTGTACTCTAAAACATAGCGGGCTACGGGGAAAGAAGTCGTCTTGGAAGACTGACCGAAAGAAACTGGTTTGTATTTGCGCAACATGTGAAGAATATAAAAAAATATCATGCAAAGATTTTGGGTTCTGATTCATGCACTGGATTGACTAACGAATTATTTTAATCTTCCAAGAGATTATCTTTTGATTGGAAGATCTATCTTCGTAGACGACTTTTGAAAGGAAACTAACTGACGTGATAAACCATGAAGCCTTATGCATACAGGCTACTGAATTATCATAAAAAGATTCGCTCAGAACTATGCCATTGTCTCATGCTTTTAAACATGTGGACAATTTTTATATTAAAGCATTATCTGATGGGCCATCTGAGTCATACGGACTAGGACAGAATTAATTCCATTGCAATACGATTTCAATCAGTCACCATGTTAGTAGCGCAATTTGAAAACAATTATATAATTGTAAATAACTTAATAATGAAATTAACACATCAAATAAAATTTATTACGTGAAAAATTTAATAAACATGACCATTCGTTTTGTTAATTATCATCCTTTTTTACCCTAGTTCGCAGCGCTACAAAATTATATCTCTGTCAACTATGTGTTGATTAGTAGTTTAAATGGCGGCATTTAAGTAAACGAAATAAATCTTTATTTCAATGCAGTTAGATACTAAAAGAAATATGTTCTAAAATTTCTGATGCGGATACAACATGACTTCCGTCTACGTAATATTATTCCCTCAAGGCAAGTCGAAAATGACATCAAAAATTGCAAATTTTGAAACTAAATATCCCGCTCAATATTTGTCTTACGCAAGTCAAACTTCTTATAATTTTATTTTTCCTGACGAGTATCAAATTTTCCTAAATATAAGTGACTACAAGAACCAGAAGATCTAGATTTCGCTATTTGTCGAAAATTAATTCCTTTTTAAATTTGACTTTGATAAAACATAAATATTTTCATCATTTAAAACACTTAATTGGAAGTATATGACTATGACCAACGATTGCAAAAATAAAGGCCGACTAAGGACTTTAAAGCCGGGTAAGTGGTTGGATATGCATGTTTGGTACTGCCGATTGCAATAAAAAGGGGAGATGCACAACTACATGCTATTGCAGTCCCGTGTACAAAATTTGAGCGTTCTATGGCAAATCGTTTTTGAAGTATGTGAGATACGTACTTATTTAAGTACAGTCGTCACAAAACCCCTTTTGAATCCATTTAATAATCTATTTTGGAAAAAGTGGTCCTTTATGTTGGCCGTATGTATGGACATCAAGCAGAAAAATCGTCCAGTTGGATTCAAGAACCGTCAAAGTGGTTATTTCCATTGAAATGCGAATCTTTTCACGATTGCAATATTTCCTTTACTTCGTACAAGGAATTAAAAACAGTAAAATTTCTAAACAGCTACATAAAAGAATTCTCTTAAATTCGAACACCAATCACTTAAATGGCTTGTCCGCATCCAAGTATTAAAAACGTCGAGCTGCAGATTTTTACAGTGGCAATTTAAAAATTAAATAAAAAACGCCACACATGAATGCAGACATACATTACAAGCAAAAAATGTTTTTTATGTTTTCTTCTCTGTCGTATTTATCGAGTTTCTACTTTTGTAAGGAAACATTATACTAAAACAAAACTTTTTCATGCTAGAATTCGGATTTGAAGGCTGGAGCATTAAATCGGCTTTTCTTACTTTTTATTCTACAACACTCTAAGTTTTCAGACGCCTAAAACAATTCAGCAGAAGCTGTTAACTAACCATGCCAAAAATAAGAGCCATCGGACTTAAAAGCAGCAATAATTAATTTGTGCTTCATGATGTGAAGCATACAGTTTCTTTTCTTAAATCATTTGCCTTTAATTTTATGCCATTGTTTCAGCTTATGTAAATTTGTCCCTTGATAATGGGGAAATTTTTGATGATTTTTTATTAGTAAACTAATTTTCGAATAATATAAAAACTCGGCTATTCGAAAAGCTTAATTTAACTTATCGTAAAAATTCACTTCATATTTTTGTATGAAACCCATGTTATTCAAAAATGCACTTCATTTATGAACTTACATCATATCTCTTTCGACATAAAATATGTATTTCATAACGCAGTCTAAACAACATAATGTACTCTAAACGAAGCATTAAAATGTGCCTTAAACCGACATTCTTCAAATTTAGCTTCGCATTTCTTCAATTAAAAGTATTTTTTATTGTTAGATTTTAAAAATAATTTCTTTGCCACAAAAATTAATTTTGTCTAGCTATTTTTATATTATTTTATAATGTACAAACGTTATCATTAATACCAAAAGCGAAATACCATGACTAGAATAAAATTGTTAAAGTCACTAAAATCATTTTTGCATGATATCGTATTTTTATATACCGAAAATAAATACACACACGCATTTATACATTACTAATTGATCAAATATGTCGTCTTCTAAAAGGTGCAGAATTAAATATAAATTATTAATGGCAATATTCTGTTATTCTCATTGTAATGCAAGATCACTTTCTTTAAATTCCTCAAATACGATTTGTGTTGTTTCAGTTTTTAATGGTTTTTTATTTTAAAGCTCGAATTCTACTTTTTGGGTGGTTTTTCGACCTTCGTTTGAGCTAAAATCGGTAAGCAATTGGCATATATGAAATAATGATTCATCACAACCAGACGGTTAGCCATGACTGTTCTGAAACTTGATTTATCTCTTCAAGTACTCCAAAGCAAAAAGTATTATCCTATTAACTGCCTAAACATGGTTACGTTATACTGGTGCACTTGCATCATTAAAAACCTCAATGCAGGCTAAAGGGCATTTGAAATTACACATTTAAATGCAGCGTTCCCTGAGACAATCACCCACAATTCTAAGCGATTTTACTGTTCTATGGACGTTAACACCTTATATTAAATTTGATGATGTTTATTTACATTCTTAATGATGAATATTTACATTCCTAATGATGATTATTTACATTCTAAGAATCTGTAGAGGCCTTAGGTATTTTTTGAAAGCAGGAGAGATGAAAAATGATCAATGCCCTCGCCGGAACCTCTCGAATACACATCCAGCATGCTGACCACTCCGCCACGAAGACATGCTAAAACGAATATCTTATATACTTCTCCTTTTAAAGGGCGATTGGGGATTAGGGGACCAGTCGCCAAATCCTGGTGGTGGAGAATCGTCATCTACCACCATTTTAGCTCGGACACCACTGTAGAGACATTAGGTACTTTTTGAAGGCAGGAGACGTGAAAAATGAGCAATGTCTTCGCCGGGATTCAAACCACGGACCTCTCGAATACGCGCCGAGCGTGCTGACAACGAAGGCATGCTAAGAAGACATGCTAAGACCACGAAGGCATGCTAAGAAATGCCTTATAAACTAATAAACACTTTCAGAAATGGTCGTCTGAAAAAGTGATTACGTAGTTAGATTTCACCTTATTTGCATACATTACGAAGACCATAAAATTTAATTACTTTGACGCAAGGCATAATCCAGTAACACTGAAACGAAAACCTAAATCTTTCACAGCAGCACCCTGGAGTTCATATTTATAATTATTGCATGCATGAAACTTGACATTTACTTCTCCAAACATTGCATTCTTCAAATAATTAGAATTTTAGAAGAACGATTTTTCACTGAAATAAGCTTAAATGGCACTTTTATTTTCTATCTGCGAACGAGTGGTGTTTAAGAATTATTATTTTTATTGGTTTCTAGTAGCATCCATGACGCTTTTAAAAAGTTTTAACTCTAAGCATAATAATTAATTTTAACTTAACAATGCCAAGCTGCTTTCTCCGGCCTTCCTAAACGTATGTCAGATAGTTACAAGCAATCTAAGAGTAAAATTGCTTTAAATTAATATTCGATGCGGAATTTCCGATGGCGGGGTTAACCTTTCTGCGCTTTTATGTCACCATCAAGCAACTCTAACGATGAGTGATGATGCATCTCGCATAACAGCAGATCTTTCCAATAGGGGATGTAGTTCTTTTTTCCCCTTTCGCAAAGTGCTATATGATGGTAACGTTAAATAAATGAGACATCGCTATGCTAGGCAAGGCTAACATTGACAGTTTCATCTGGTAAATGTTCGCTGAATAGTTTTCACGTCGAGCTGACTATTTCGTATCTTACATTTTCCAGTTTGTTTAACTGTTTTCTAAAACCTGATAAGTATTATCAGTGAATAAAAATTCAGGTGAGGTATGTGTACCCTGCACATACACACACATATACAAAAACAAATGGGACAGTTCTATATCTCCTATTCAGCTAGACCGATTGGTGAAATTTAATTTGCTTTTTTCATGTCTCAAAAGAGCGATTTAGGAATATAAATTAGACTTATTTAGTCCATGTTAATTTTCTCAGTAAGATACTATTAAAAGCCTCTGAGCGGCGCTGGATTTTTCATCCATCATGAAGACCGGTATTTAAACAGCATTTATTAATTGAGTTTGTATAATTACTTAATTTAGTCTGTATTTTCATAAACGTACATTCAGTAAGATAATATTTGCATTATTAAAGAAAGTAAAAAAGCAAAATATCTTAAATTATAATCTAATATATGCCAAGTAGCAAAACTTCCGATGACAGGATAAAGCCGGTCATAACGCTCAGAGGATTAAAAAGGGGTATATTTTACAGAAGTCTGGAAGATATTTTAGTGAACTCAATTACTGATTTTTGAAGACGCTGTTAAGAACATACTGGCAAGGCGAAGAATGAAATTACATGCATATTCCTTTTTTGTCTCTACTTGGTTACTACTTATAGCTTGCAAAATTTTTGGCACATCTCTTATTAGTTGGAATAAATACTCATACAAAGTATGATAAAAAAAGAGAGTTTTTTTTCACTCTTACAATTTTAGTATCGTAAATTAATTTTGAAATTGTATCAAGGAACGTTTTGTGAACTTTTTTAAAATATGTTAGATAAATATTTTTAAAGAAGAAATACCCTTTCAAATAACATTATTTGAAATAAAAGCCAGTAATCGGAAAATGTTAAACTATCAAATAAATAGGATGAATCTAAGAAAAAAGAAAAGAAGAGAAAAAGAAAGAAAATGAAAGTTTACAGGTTTGCTAGTCAAGTCCAGTTCGTAGAAGGCATTTTCTACAGAACCTCAAACAATAAAAAGATAATTCAACTACCACAAACATAGTCAGACTTAACCAAGGTAATATATTTTCAGAATGTATTGCTGCGAAACGCGGTGAGATAACTTCCCTCCAAAACGGTGCTAGGGTTGCCAGAAAGTGGCAAGGAAAGTCAGGGTGGCCAAATCTGGCGCGAAATCGCCATTTGGCGATAAAACTAGCGATAGGTCATAGGCAGAGCAGAACATTCCAGAACGCATTTTTAACAGTTTTCTCGGGAATATTCTCGAAGGTGGGTTAAAGCTATATATACCCTGCCTGTACATGAAAAAAGTAGTGTCTTGAGATTAGAAATTAGATTAAGAGCGATTGATCGAGTCGTGAGCTCTACTTGAGTGCTTTGTCGTGAAGCAGTCTTCACCGTTATAGCCTGAAGGTTGTCTGATTGTTTCAGCGTGTTGATGGTAGTTTTTCGATGACTGTAAATGTGTCTTTGGAACTGTCCTGTGTAATACTGCAGAATCAACTGTGTTTTGATTCTTCATCAAGTGTTATCATCAATTACTCCAAATTCACGAACACGTAGAACGCGACAGTATGTTAACTTAAAAATGGATTATGACCTTCGAAACTGAGAAAAATGAGCACATAATTTTTTTCTTTAAGAAAAGGACTTTTTTCCTGGAAAAATAGTAAACGTATGTTATGGTCATGCAATCATTAGTTACACAAAAAAACGCAAGATCTTGAAATGGTCAGAAAAACACATTGGCTAGTTGTTTATGCAAGCACAGTCATAATTGATAATAACAGTTAGACAAATCTGATGAGCAAATCCGATTATAAGAATATTCCAAACCCCGGAGTTTTTCAAATAAACATAGATGTCTTAAATAATTATAAACAATAATTCAAATTTTATTTATTAGTACTTTTCGAAATGATTATAATTTTTCTTATGTTTTTAAAATTTTTGTTAAAACTTTTCATAAGAATATTTTAGCACTGAGATAGAAACTATAATAAAGAATTTTTTCACGTACTTCATGAACTGAGTAAGCTTTACAGAGATTACTTTACTTAGAATTTTTTAGAAGTAATAAAAATGATTTTTTTTATTTTATTGATTACAGCACATAATACATTTCAATATTTTGCATTTGGAATACTAAAAAATTAACTTTTTATGTTGTTTTTATTTTGAAAACTTGAATGATGCTTTTCAAAGTTGTTTTGAATAAAATTTGATAGTTGTATCTAACGGCATATGTAATTTAAACATTAAAGAATCCATGTTTACAATGCAGTTTGTTCATAACAGTGGAACCGAAGATGCTGTAAGCAGTCTGTTTATAGCATTTTCATTTTATAGGAATACTTTGCTAGAAAATATTTTAAAAAATTGTTTTCGGGGAAGATGGGAGTTCATTAGAATCTAAAGTAATAATTGACAATATTTAATTATTTTTTATATTAACAAGAAAACTGTAAGAATTTTATTCAAGAAATTGTCAAGTTTTGTTTAACGTACATCTGTTGAACCTCTAAAAGAATCTGATATCTAGCTTGTTAGCATTTTTACGTAGTTTAACTACAGTAATCAATCAAATATGAAGACAGTTGTTAATCAGTGTTAGACGACCCACCTCTTTCTGCAGAAGAAAAAAAAGTGCATGAAAAATTAGTAGTTACGATAAGTAAAACTACTAGTTAGAGGGATCAGAATATTGCATTGCCCTGACATGAGGATAGTTAGTTAGAAAACCTATGAACTTTAGTAGCCGGAGTCTCTGATTTCAGACAGAAAGAAAGCTCCAAAGGAATTCGAGAATCTACTTTTTTAGACTTACAATCAAGTAAGTTTTGGGGTATTTAAGTTAACGAAATTTTCATCACTACACTATGCGTATGACATAACAACTGTCTGAGGAAATTAGGTAATAAACTAGCAATTGGTTCAATCAAAGATTTATGAAGCATTATATAAAAATAATCTCTGAAAAATTGTGAAAAAAAGCATTGTTAAAAAAACGTAATTGTTCACACTTTCAGAAAAAAAAAGTCTGAAAGGTTTCAGATTTTAAATTACGTTCAAAGGAGCATTTTTTAACATTTTGTTTGTTATCTTTATTTATTAAATATCATGTTCTTCGCACTTAAATAAATTCACTCCAAGAGCTATATTCGCAAAATAATTTTTAAATGAGGCTATCTTTAGAATTTCCGGTACACAGTCTCACGCGCTGGAGATAAAAATGTTTTCTCTCTACAACGTTGCCATTGCTTGCTTTGAAATTCTTGAGTTTGTTAATGAAAAATTCGTAATACAACAAATTCCAAATTTCAGATTTGGGCTTTCAGATGGCCATATTTGGGTGGAATTTAAATATTCAAAACTGGATTCAATATTCAAAACTGGATGGCTCTAGGTATCGTTGTTTTATCACATTGCGAGAACCGTACATACATTTATGTAAATTCTTCATTATTTAAGTTCTTTAAATGTAATACAAGGCGAAAATATTTGGTGGCAATAATTTGAAAAGTAATACAACGCTTTTAGTGAATCCACGCAAAATGGCAAAAAGAAATTAATCGTTCTTCTGGGCAAATTGCTCCTTTGGACAAAATTTCGGAACTTATCCTTTAAAATGATTTCTTATTTTCTCAGCATATTGTAGAACACTAGCCTTTGTAAATCTTAATTAAAAGCCTTTAAAGCCCTACTAGACTGATAAGCAAGTTACCGTTGCATTTGTGAATGTACTACAAAGTCCTAAGAAGGTTTCAAAAAACCTTTTTATTTAAAACTTTAACTTAACAACGCAAAACCTGTGCGTAATTATCAAACTCGGCCACCTGCGGACATTAAATAACAGAAAATTTCATTCACACATTAAACTGGATGCGTATCTAGAGACTAAAATAACTCGCCTAACTGAACGTTGGCTCAAACTTTCAATTACGCTGTTTAACTTCTGCTAGCAAAACAGCAAATACCAGAATACTACTTAGTTCAGTTAAGTGAGATAAAGTACAAACTGCGAATGTAGCTGCCAAAAGCACTAAAACTTTCAAAAATTTCACCTTCAATATACTACCATATCTGCATCCTGGTGAGGGCCAGCAAAAGAGGAAGTGACAGTGCTGATGAAAATCACCCGAAAAAAATATATGTAATAAACCATTTCGGTCAACATTAACCGAATATTCGAAACATCTTCTATAAATATGTTTGTCATCTGTATTATTTATTTGTCTCTCACTTTCAAGGCGAATATTTCTGAAAATAGTCAGGGTATTACATGAAAAGAATTATTATTAAGTGTTGATCTTTAAAACCAGAGGTGCTGTTAGTCTCGAAACTCACTTTTTGTCCGAATCAATTTTCAAATTATTGCCATTAAATATTGTTGCCACGTATTACTTTAAAAATAATTAATAATGAAGAATCTGCAAGCATGTACGTATGTTCCAGGCCACATACATCCATCGATTTTTAATGCACGAAGTCCTCCATCCGAACATAAGCACCTCGAAGTCCAAATTTTGAATTTCGAATTTTGTTTTCTTATTTATTTCATATTATATATAAATATAAGAAATTTTTGATTAATAGACACCAGCGATTTGAAAGCGGGGAATGGCAGCGCTGTTCGAAATGAAACATTTTTATTTCCAGCGTGTCAGAGTGATGCATTTCGGAAAAATCTAAGATTAAAAACTAAGATCTTTCAATTTTATTCCGCAAATTCGGCTATTTGAAAGCAATATGTTGTTGCCACAGCCCCAAACAGAATACTTATTGTCTCCGCGCACTAGCATCTTGTCATTTAGGAAAGAGGAAGATACTTGTCTTTCAAATTTAATCTTTCTGTTACTGAGTAGCAAACCATGCAACTGCAAAATAATAGACGCAGTTCTTAAAAATATTTTTCCTACTTTTTAATCAGATAGATCTGAATAAAAATGCATTTAAATCTTTAGATATCTAATTTAGAAATTTTAAATATTTTTATGAAATCACATTACCTGAACTCATTAAAATCATTATATATATATATATATTTCTTTTTCATGGTAACTCTTTTAGGCAGCTTATAAAATCTGTCTCTTCTATTCTACATAATCTAAACTAGATCCTACAGAAAACTTGGCTAATTCTCGCACAGGAGTGAATGAAATACCAACACAGAAAACGGATGAAAATAACGCTTTATTGATTTAAAAAAATGTATAACAACTCCTAATACTCTGCCGAGAGCTGTAAAGATAAGCTGCTTCTAAATATTTTGTAATTTTTTTGTTGAATTTTATGTGGCATAAGTGCGAAGAAACAATGCGTAATAATAAAGCTAAAACGACAAAAGCAGAAGGGAGTCCGAGAACAGATTCTTAACCTTCGATACTCAGCGAGAGCATAAAAACATAAAAAAATTCTGGTGCGACTTTAAACTGTAAATCCTTCAAGATTTTCTTTTCCTTCTTTCTTTTTTTAATGAACAGACAAACACAGTTTTCTTCTAGGAAGCATACTGCATGACGTCAAGATAGATCACTATAACTGTATTAAAATTAAGCAAGTAGTTAAAATTTTATAAAGTTACAAAGACATTACAAAGCTGTTCTTTTAGTTCTTTAAATTTTTTAAATGACATTTATCATTCAACGCGTATTTTGCTCACTCTTTATCACTTTATTTATTATTCCATACGTTTTATAAACGACCAATGCACCTTCAGTTACATTATTATCAGTTTAATCCAGTCAAATTGTAATATTTTCAATTTATAGTGTAATTCAGATTTTTAAGGTGCATTTATTTCCTTTCTTAAGGTAAAGACGACTCATCCCTATAACATATTTTCTTGAAAATATTTAATATCCCAAGTAAATCATATATCATTTATAAGGAAAAAAGAGAAGCTTCTTGTAAATTTATTATTTGTTTTCCTCTTAAATGAATTGCCTGGAAACGCCCAAACAGAAACTTCAATACATTTTCGTACCTGACAAGTGGACATCGAAACAAACATGTTTAGTTTCCTTTTTACGATTCTATGCGATATTTCTGACGGTGTTTTTCATCTGAAAGCCAAACGCTGTGCTTTATTCACCTATAGTTCGGAAGTAAATTCCTTTTTATCCTTCCTCAAAGTAATTTGATTTTCTCCTAGTTGTTGAATGTTTTCTTCTCATGCACAAAGAATTTTTCTCCTTGTAATTGCAACTTTCCGTGCATCTTCCAGAAGAAGGCATCCATGAACAATTGAACGAAACGAAAGAAAGGCAAACAGAAAAATCTTCGGAAGAATAGGAAGTGACTTCAGTGAGATATGCTTTTCGTGATACTTCCATCTTTGATGTTCTAAATCTAGTACATATGGGATAAAATTCCTCGTGATAAACAATTCTTCGTAAAGCCATCTTATGAATTTGTTGCAAGATAAATATGTAGTATATGTTCTGATTCTCGATTACGTAAACATCTATCGAGAATGAATAAGTTGCAGCAAGTCTCTACTAATTCTAGAGAATTCTGAGTTAACAATAGTCAAAATTGACTTACCAAATACAAAGTTTACTCTAGCCTTCTTAATAGGATTTCACTCGCTTTTTTGAGTTAAAAATTATTTTGTTAATTTCTCGTGATGTTAGTTTTTGGAAGAATATAATAATCTTGCTTGATAATTGCCCATATTTACATAAACTGCATGCATCAAATGATAAAAGTACATCTTATTCAGAAAGATGATCCATCATTGAAGAATTTTATTAATTGTGTTAATACAAGCATGAAAATCACTAAGTTCTGTGGTATTTATTACAAAAATTTCTTATATTTACGATTTTTACATGGAGTCACGAAAACCCTAATGACTTCTGGTATTCTAGTATTATATGCATGTAATATGCAGGTAACTGAGATAAAATAGGCAAATATATTAGAAAAGATAAAAAGGCATATATAAAGGTTATTTAATCGTAAAACTAAATTGCATAAAATGCTATTTATGAAAATGAATCTGTTTCGATTATTTCGAAGTCAAACACAGTATAATGCTAATTGAATGGAAGGTCATAAAGATGTCTTTTGCTACATATTAAAATGTAGTAAAGATTAATATCTGCTTAAAATATGTAAAATAATTCTCAGATTTTAACGATGGTTAATTCCTTAAAAGCTTTTCTTCATAATAGCCTATCTTCCAACAATATTTCAGGTTTAATGTATATTTTATGTTAATCAATCCATTTTTATGCTTTGGATCCGTACTGGAACTTCTCCGTTTGGTTAGCCCTCCCCCGGATGCAAATGAGTTATGATTATAAGAGGAGGATCGTCAAAAATTTAGTTAAAGCTTTTGAAAACAGTGCTCACGTGTTTACTTCCTTTCACTCAATTCTATTCAGTTTTTATTATGGCACTAGCCATTTTACTAGCTGAAGTTAAGCCGCGCAGTTAAAATTTAAAAGAACTTTTAGTTAGACCAAATTTGTGTAGTCTCAGTCTATGAATCCATTTTAAATCCTAAATTCACTTTTATATTATTTAATATCTGCAAGCGACAGTGACTGACTGTACGCACATTTTGTGCTATCTGTTAAGCTCACGCTTTAATAAAAAGGTCTATTTAAAACCTTCACAAGGCTTTGTCGTATTTCCCAAGATGGAGTAATAACTCGCTTGGGAGTTTAGTACGGTCTGAGGAGCTTTTAAGTTACGCTAGTTAAGTCCCTATAAGTTAATAATATTTGTGCACGAAGCGATATACAATAAAATAATAAAAGGCTGATTGTAGTGAGTATAGGTTCCATTTAAAATCGCGTACTGTTGGGTCGGATCTTTCAGCGTAATATAATTCCAAGAATGATTCATCTGTTATTTCCTAAAAGCAGCAAGGAGTGTTAAGCCCAGAATATGTAATATTTCAAGGCAGATTAATAATATTTCTTAATTATTCTAATTGCCTTAGCTACAGTTAATTTGGTTGCTTAACGGTATAAGAGTGAGATAATTTTTACGTTCAATTTCTGTCTGACTCAGCCCACTAATATGGTAACGTTCAATATCGTAGAGTCTAATCAACCGCAGCTGTTTAGCCCAGAAATGCTTGTTAAGCATAACTATTCCTTATTCAGTACAAATTGCAAAATGTTCGCTAAACAACGCGTAAAATGTATTAATATATATGACTGACAATTCAATCTGCAATTCTTTCACTTTTATTCTTAGCAGACTGTTGCATAACATTTGATTATAATAATCAACATTTGCATTATTTTGTGGCATTATTGCTAGGATAAACAGTGTAACCGAATGCGAAGTATAGGCACTCGAACTAAATCATAGGTTTAATAAAGGTATTCCAATACTAGCAGCTATCAAACATAATATCTGATTTTTGACCTATAGTCTCTAGATACGTAGTACCAGAGTCTCATACCCTTCAAATAACGTTTCACACAAGTATATATATCACACAAGTAATGTTTCAGGTAGACAAATCTTTGGAATTTTCGGAGTAAACATGACAATCATTAGCATCAGAACTTAACCAGAATTCAACCAGGTTTGTACACATGGTAGACACGCTAACCACCAGGAGCAAATATAATATCTTTTTATTATGTAGTATAATATTGTTACGTGCGTACGGGTTCGTTATATATTGAATGCACAAGTCGTTAAAAAGTTAACAAAAATTTATTCTTTCCACAAGAAATAAATTAAAATGCAGAAATATTTCTTCACAGATCTTCGCACAATATCACAATACCTCAAACGTTTAGCAAAAACTCAGTTCAAAACAGCTAAAATAATTCTATCTCACAGCGAAATCGCTACAATGAATACAGCATTAAGTAAACAAACAGCAGTTCGCTTTTTACAGCTACAAGTATAACAGCAACAACAACAACAACTAACTGAGATGAGGTGTTTCACCTCGGCTTTTATAAGCTTTTTAATTATCAGTAGAACAATCATGATTTTTCTAGACTTTTCTGGATGGCAACAGTAATTACGAGATATTTATTTATTAAGCATTAAATGCACGCGCTCTTTTATTTTTATTGTTATTTTTTTTTCGACGTAGCTTTCTCTTCCAAAATCGTCTGCGTTGCTAAGGCAACATGAAGCAAATCTAATTACAATTCTAAATAAATAGCCAAATAAATGTGAAATTCGTAACAATATTTATCTTTCTTTACCACATAAAGTTAATTCCAAAGTGTTAAACTTGAAATCCGTATAAACAGTCTTTTATTCCATTTAGAAACAAATAGCGAAATTTGAATTTTTATTTTATAAAGAGTAAAAGGTTTTCAGAACATCGGTTGTGATAAATTTCCAGATTATTTTCAATAACTTGTATTTTTTACGCATACCCATTGCTTTCATGACAGTACTGTTTACAGCAGACAGATTTCAAACCGTTCAACAAAAGTTTAGGCTACTTTAGGAGGATAGTTTTAAATAGAATCTTTTCTAATACTTCTTTTGATTGTATATTAAATCTATGATTTTAAGCCCTGAAATTATTTAAAATACATATTTCAATTAGAATTCTATTTGCTATCTAATAATTTATGCCAGCGCAATTTATTAAATATGGTTAAAGATTAAAATGATAATCTTTAGTTTTCCATAAACTGTTCCATGAGCTTTGAAAACCACCAAAGTGTTCAAAATTTGCATCTTTATGGGAAATTTGTCGAAAAAGAGTTCTTGAATGGAAAATTAAGCATTTCTCATTTTGTATGAAAATATTCTATCAGTAAACTGCGAAGGTATTTCCTAATTTTCATCAGGTATTCTGCATACTTATAAATATAACTTCAAATTTTGATGTTTCCTATGAATATTAAATCATTTTTAATTTGCTATGGTTTAAACAGACATAAAAGCAAGCAACAGCAACGTATTCCAGACTAAATTGCCTAAGCTTTCGCCCACTGCATTTAGTCACTTTTAGCATTTTTTAATTTTCAAGTTTCCTACTCTATTAGTATTTTAAATAAAAGGCAATATAACTAATATAAGTGACAAATATCCCTCATAATTTTTTCCCACTTTCCAGTTTTTCGAGGCAGTCATGTCTTTTGTATTTGTATCATGTTTATTGCCTATGAATGAATTAATTTGTTTGCATATTCATATACTTAATTTCTAGAACGTAATTAAGTGGTTAATAAATAATTCTTTTAAATTTTTAATTTAGTTATTTTTAACTTCTATACTTACAACGTCGAGAAGTTCAAAACAAAAAAACAAGGGCTTTAAACCATCTGCATGCAACAAATAATAAATAATCTGAAAGTTTTCAGATTTTATATTACACCCAAAGAGGAGATTTTTTAACGTTTTGAGTGCTACCTTTATTTAGTAAATATCGTGTTCTTCGCTCTTAAACCTATAAGGTATATCTCCCGCATTCTTAGCGTGCCTTCGTGGTGTAATGGTCAGCACACTGAGCCGGTATTTCAGAAATCCGTGGTTCGATTCCCGGCGAAGGCGATGCATATTTTTCATCGTTCCTGCTTCCAAAAAATCCTAATGTCTCTACAAACCGTATAATTCAATTCAACTGGATTATCACAAAATCCTTTATAAAGAGCATATCTTTAGGATTTCCAATACACAGACTCGCGCTGTAGATAAAAATGTTTTTTTCCTTGCAGTGTTGCCACTGCTGGCTTTTAAATCGTTCAGTTTGTTAATCAAAAATTCGTTAATAGGCAATAAAACTAATTCCAAACTCCAAATTTGGCTTCCAGGGGCCCATATTCTAATGGAGGACTACGTAATTCAAAATTTGATGTCTGCAGGGATTACATCCGAAAATATCATGGGCGAAAACGTCACGGAGAAAACAACGCAAGGCAAAAACATCGTGGTACAAAACATCGTGGGAGAAAGGAAAGCAAAGAGATAACATCACAGTTCTAAAACATCTTGGTACAAAATGTCGTATTCGAAAATAAAACGGCTCAAAAACTTCGCAGTTTAAAAACGTCATTGTCGAAAATATCGTGATAAAAAATAGCACCTTGAAATCATGGCATGACGATAACATCGCACACAATGCGTTTTTCGGGTTTTAAAAGTTGTAAATGCATATTCGCATATAGATTTGGAAGCGCAAGAAATATTAATGACACTTTAAGAATAAAAGGAAACGAAACAAGATATAATTTTCACCGAAACAATATCAGATTAACAAACAACAAAGAAAGTAATTTGATAATTAACTAAGAAATTTTTATAGCGGTAACCTTATGCAGTTATTTAGCTTCCTTTTTCTAAACACTTTTAGGCAGTATTTTTCATGAAAATGATGAGAAAAACTATGAAAAATGAATGATTTATTAATGACCTTTGCAAATTAACTACGTAAATGTACTCTTAAATGTTATAACTTGCATTAATTTTCTACTCATTTTCAATAAAAATATAACTTCTTTCCTTCTTGCATGTGTGCGATGTTATCGTCATCCGATGATTTGTAGGTAGTTAATTTTTTACCACGACATTTTTGACGACGATAATTTTAAACTGCGAAGTTTATTTTCGATGACGATATTTTATACCACGTTGTTTTAGAACTGCGATGTTTGGACTTTGCTTTCTTTTCTCCCATGGTATTTCGTAATACGTCCTTTTCGCCTTGCGCTGTTTTCTCCGTGACGTTTTCGTCCTCGATGTTTTCGGCAGACACCATTTCTAGGTACCTTTGTTGTTTCAAAGTGGGAGAAATATACATGCATTCATGCAGATTCTTCATTATTTAACTTCTTTAAATATAATACATGGCTCTAATATTTGGTGGCGACAATTTGAAATGCCGTTTATAGTGAACCAAACGCAAAATGCCAAATTTAATAGACTAAAAATTACTTAATTCCTTTTTACGAAAATTTCGGTTTCAAATAATTTAAAATCTAACATTTTCACTCAGAAGAAATTATTTCTAAAATAATAACCCGAGCACTTGGGTAAAATAATTCCTTCAACAAAAATGTACATTTTAAAGGATTAAAATGTTACATTTTCTCTCAAAGTAATTATTTTTAAAGTAATTTCGACTCAAATAGAAATTAAAAATAAGTTTTGTATTAAAGTATAAAAATAGGTTTTGTAGTCTTGAATTTTTAAGTCAAGACTTTTTTTACAAATATTTTCATACGGGAAGATTAAATAGCGACCATGTTTTAGGCAAATTTCCTGAGGAAATGATCTCAAATGTTCTGAAACTTGGTTTGAAATCCAATATCATTTCCCTTCAAACAGGAAAAGGCAAAACGAAATAACATTCAATTTCAAAGTAATTAAGCACATGCTTTGTTAAATACATTCCCACACACTGTTTAATTAAACCGATTTCAAATTACGAATTCTCGAATAGCGTTTATTTTACCATTTCCGCTAAAGATATACATTCCTTAGCGATAAATATTTACAAGTACTCCTGTATCGAAATTCTTTAAATCACTAAACTTTCGAATGGTGATTAACTTCATTTCAACCATTCCAAGCAAACATTTACAACCTTAGAAACACAAGCCAATGATGAGTGCTCCATTTCCTTACGGCAGATGAAATCGAATTTAAAAGAAATTTAAAATAGCCACATGGGTAAAAGCCTGTGGCCGCATATTTGAGAAATCGTTCTCATTAAAGAGAAAACTCCCTTTCCTCCTATTCTAAAAATCCCAACTCAGCTATTACGGTGAGCGATAGCTTCAGCATCTGTTCTTAATAGCGAAGTCTCGCAATGTCCCAAAAATTAATCATAAAACGTGGGTAATTACGCGCTTAAAATGCGAGGTAGGGGATTTATTAAAGACACCTCAAACTCTGAATTATAAAACGATCGTATTTTCTAGGAGTTCCCCGCTTTCACCTGACATTCCGCTATTTAGACCCCGCGTATTGGGCAATAAAGAACGGAGAGGGTCGCTATGTGCATTCTGCCATGACAAGAAGACACTCAGCGGTGGATGAAGAGTAAATTGAAGGAGTCGGTCGCTCAAGGTGCCACTGGATTCTGAAATGGTCCATTGAATATTTACGAAGTAAATGGTTTAGTGATGAACTTTCGGCTAACAGAAATTGCAAACAAATTGAGTGTGCTTGGGTGGTTGAAGGATCATGATCATCAACCTCATGAAAACGGAATAGGATTCTAACAAATCCCATGTAGCATTACTGAAATAGTCTCTTCAATTCGGAAATAAGAATTTAAGAAATTAGGCGCTATCAAAATATCTTTTAACCGCAGATTTTGAGAACCTGACACAAAGAATTAAATTGCAATACCAGAATGCATCTTCAGAAAGATAACTTTTATTACATACCTCTTTCTCAAAAGTTATATCACATTTTTAATTCAAATTATTATAAAGCAATCTTATATTCGGCTTAATAAAGGACTTTAAGCATCTTCCGGGCATAATTTAGTTTTAAGATATGCATCCTTTCTTAAATCTATAAAGGACAGTTGGAATTCTTTCAAATCAAAAACTGAGCGAGGTGATTCATTATCTCTGCGCGCTGGATGGATTCTTAATGCGAGTTCAAAAACTATGGTTAATAAAAATATTAAATTAAATTTACAGTTATTTAATTAAATTCATGACTGTAATATTTCAGATACACGTAAAGTTTAGACTAGTTAATTTCCACACTTGAAGCAAAAAGATCGAGTTAAATGTCTGTCATCACTAATATTACTATCGAATTTTCTTTTTTTTTACATTTTGTATTATATTCATAATCATATAGAACATTCACACACGATTTTCACTTTAGCGACCACCTGGTGGAACTGGTGACTAAGTCTACAACGACTGCAAATTTCATATGAAGAATCATTCCACTTATCAGGTGGTGGTTTGGTTTGATTTCGATGGTGCTCTGAATGTCACACATTAAGAACGATGAACCTCATGAAATTCCTTTCTCTCTTCGGAATATATGGCTCTGAGGATCAAGAAAAAGTTTAGTGTACGGTCGTGTAGAACTGACACGAGTACTCTGATTATGAATCTGAGGAAATTTCTCTGATTTGGAATGAGTCTTTGTAGGTGATGGTTATGAGGGGCTTAGGATCGAAATAGTTTTCCTCCTGATGCAGTGAGATGTTCCTAATGCCAAATGAAGATGATGAACCATAAAAAGGAGGTATAAGATGATCGACTGGAGGTATTGGATGTTTTCGTTTTTCAAATTTAACCTAAGAAGTATGTTCATAGATATGTTAAACAGAGAAATAATTACGGAGAAAATTCAACAGTATAATGTTTTGTGGAGAACTTCACTAGTGAATTCAATAATGATCATGAAATGTTTCGTGCAGTGGTTCGTACATACTAATATTCCCGAATAAAAAGTGAGCTTGTAGAGATATTATGTATTTTTGCAAGCAGGAGAGGTGAAAAATGAACAATGCCCTTACCGGTACTCGACTTCTCGAATACGCGTCGAGCGTGCTGACCACTACATCACAATTGCATGCTAAGGAGGCGGGAGAAATACCTCATATACTCCACCTTTTAAAGGGCTTAACCTTCTTATTTAAGGTTCCGGTACGCTCCTGCTAGAATTAGAACATATCCCCAAAACTATGAAGTACAGGAGCTGGATTCCGGAGCAATTTAAGCTCTGAGTAATCCTTAATATTCCGAAACAAACATTAAACCGTTATATACAGATATATGCGCATATATACAAACAGTTTCATTCCTAAAAACTAAATGTACATTCAAAGAACGACCTTCGTAACGCCGAACAATAGAATGTAAAGAAACGTCAGAAATATGACATCACTCGTGTGGGCGGAGTTAATGGTGACCTTCATCTGGACTGTCATTGGCCAAATTCAAGCCGTTGTCCGAGCAGTGTACATTTTGCTTATATGCCGCCGGGACTGGAACGACGGACCTCTCGAATGCTGGCCGAGCGTACTGGTCACTACACCACGAAGGCATGCTAAGAAGGAGGGAAAAATACCTTATAAGCTTAACGTGAAATAAACTGAAAAACACATTAGTATATCTTCGAAATAAGTACAACAGTTAAATGGATTAACTTCCATTTATTCTCTCTCTTAAACAGTTAAAACATATTAAATTTTTTACGATATCCAGTGTTGCCTATAATCCTGTGTTATCCAGTGTATCAAAAATCATTTTTAAAACCATTAGCGTAAATTTCTTTCTATTAAATAAGAAATGAACACATACCTTTAAATAATGTTTCATGATGATGGGATTTTATCCAAGAAAGTGCTTGAGCACAAAAAGGCTTTATTGTTACATGTAACAGAGAATGGTGTATGCTGATTCTAGTCCGAAGAGAAAATTTAATCTTTGAATCAACTCTGAAAATTCCTCCTTAGTACTGGAGAGCCGGACGGTCATGATGAGGCGCACCAGACCTTCTTCTCAAGGGTTCACCGCTAAGCCCGGTTCAGCTCTCCTTCATAACACAGCTTCCTTTTTGCCGTTGCTCTTCTCCCCGGTCCTATCGTAGAACAGCGAATATTTGGGGGATTTCCTCCACATCGCTCTCACATGCCGTTGCTTTTCGTCCACACTCCTCTGTCCCCTCAGCAACTGCTATAAGATAATTTGTTCGTCACCAGGTTTTGCCGTTTTGTCCAAATAAAGCAACGCGCTCCGTCCAAGACCAGTCTCAAATGGCTTGAGACATGTCTGTTTTCCTTGAAAGACCATCAACACCCCGTTCTCAAAGGTTCTGCATTAAATAGATGGAAATCGCACATTCTCCTGTTCTTCAAATGGGAAAACCTTTAAAATCGTTCTTTCTCTTCTTTCTCCTTCTAGAATGTTCTCTCATGCTCTTTGCTACTCCAAGAGGGTATTATAATTATTATTTGCTTTTACAAATTTATGTAAACGTTCTTTCAATTAAAAATTTAAATAAATAATATTATGAATTAAGCTTATAATTAAAAAATGACACAACAGATCGTGACGAACCTTCTTTGCTACGCTGAGTAATTGATCTGGTAGAGAATGAATAGATGGTAGTAACTGATCTGGTAGAGAATGAATAGATAGAAATGGTAGAGAATGATGCAATAGATAGATGTCGGGGAACTTTCTTCTTACAGAATGTCATCTCCCTTTCTCGTAATTATCGTATGTTTTCCCAAATCGTTTTATTTCTTTAAAACAATTTGGATAAATGAAATGTATGCTTAAATTAGTTTTCGTTTTAGCCAAACCTAAGTGAAATTTTTGTTTCTTCAAGATGCGACTATGTTAAATTCTTTTTAGATGAAATCCATGCTCTGAATCATTTTTAATTATAGGAGAAGCCAATTTAAATGGAACTGCTAAATTTGCGTTTTCTTTCTAAGCTGAAGCGAAAGCGTCAGAATTTATTTCAAGGAAGATAAATCAGAATCTTCATTTGCGTTCGAAATGCGTAACAGCTTGTTTTCAACTGTGTTTTGGAGAATTTTCTTCCTCTTCAGCTGGTTTTTCACATTCATTTTATTCTCGACATCTAATTTTCTATGCTATAATTTAATTTGCATAGCATTTGAGCAATATCGCATTAGAATTCATGTTTCATTCCTCAGCAAGACGATACTACCCCTCACTAATAACGACGACTGCCCTAGTTAAAAGTTTATTAAAACTACCAATAAAGTCAACTTCAGCTATTAGAGAACACTTTTTTGATAAACCAAAAGACTGTTGTACTCATACATTTTCTTTAGCGCATTTTATAACTCAAACGAATAATCTCAAAACCGTACACTTTAATTTATTAACTATATGGGTATGAATATATATTTAAAATAAAAAAATGTGAATCAAAATTATAATTTAAACTAGTGGTAACCCCATAATTCCCCGCATTATTAGCATGCCTTCGTGGTATAGTGGCCAGCACGCTCGATGAGTAATTGAGAGGTCCCTGGTTCGAGTCCCAGCGAGGGCATTGCTCATTTTTCATGCCTCCTGCATCAAAAAAATTTAATGTCTCTACAGTGGCGCCTGAAATAAAAAAGGCGGCGGATGATGATTCTTCACCGCCAGGATTTGGCGATTGGGTCTCGAATCGCTCTTTGAAAGAATATCATATAAGGTAATTCTCCCGCTTTCTTAGCATGCCTTAGTGGTGTAATGGTCAGCACACTCGGGATGTATTCAAGAGGTTCAGGGTTCGAGTCCCGGCGAGGGCTTTGTTTATTTCCCCCATCTCCTGCTTTCAAAAAATATCTAATGTCTCCACAACCTAAACTCACAATTTCGAGAACTGAAACCTTTTTAACCTAAACCAAAACCTTCTCTTTGTGAGCCCCCATATTGGATAATTGCGGCGTTCAATTCAGCTCTCCTGCAGCCATGACGCTACTTCGCTCCATTCGCTTTGTCGTGGTTCTAACTATGCCATTATCTAAAATGTGATACTACATATAAAATTGTGCGCCCATGAGCACGTGTGAGAAAAAATATATTTTTAATAATTAGTTCGTATCCGCCATTAAAATATATATTCAATTCGGCCACGTCTGTGTACAAGTCTTTCCTTCGAGTGTCATTCTGACTACACAGCCAAATCTCCCTAGGATATAACGCAGAGAACCATCGTCAGTCTGCTGCAGCTTACTCAAAGTCATGTTATTACACACACACACACACCTATACACAAATATATATATCTTTGTGTGTGTGTTTAGTTAGCTATTCAAAATTTATTTATCCAAAGGTCTTTGATAAAATTTTCTCATTTCGTTATATAAAATTAATGAATGTTTCTGTTCTGTACATCTCTTATGATTATTGATACATTCAGAAAATTTCAGAGCATAAGCTTCGGTTTACTTGTAATATCCTTAAAGCAAGTACACAGTCCAGTCACATTAATGTGACCATCTGTCAAAAGCCAGAATAATCACCTTTCGCAGAGCGGACTGCTGCGAGACGTGCAGGAAGAGAGTCACATAGGTCCCTGAAGGTGTTCTCTGGGATGTTGAGCCATGCCGACTCTAATGCCGTGGCCAGCTGCGCTAGATTACGCGGTTGAGGATCCATGGCGCGAACAACTCGATCGAGATGGTCCCACAGATGCTCGATTGGGTTTAAGTCAGGTGAGTTTGCTGGCCAGGGGAGGACGGTAAACTCATCCTGGTGCTCTTCGAACCACGCACGTACACTGGCAGCTGTATGGCACCTCGCATTGTCCTGCTGGAAGATGCCATCATCCTGAGGAAAAACAATGCGCATGTAGGGGTGAACATGGTCCGCAAGGACAGATGCGTACTTGTATTGATCCATTGTGCCTTCCACAATGATCAGTGAACCTAGAGAATGCCAGGAAAACATTCCCCAGACCATAATGCTCCCGCCTCCAGCTTGGACCGTTCCGGCAATGGTTGCAGGGTGGTTCCTTTCAGAGGTTTCACGCCTTATACGCCAACGTCCATCTGTCCGATGGAGCATAAAACGCGATTCATCCGAAAACGCAACCTGTCGCCACTCAGTGGACGTCCAGCTGCTGTACTGGCGTGCAAATTCTAGCCTTCGCCGTCGATGAACAGCAGTCAGCATAGGTGCACGAACCAGGCGTCTGCTTCGGAGGCCCAGACGCAGCAATGTTCGCTGAATAGTACTTTGGGAGACACTTTTGGTAGCCCCTTGGTTCATTTTGGTGGTCAGTTGCTCAACGGTAGCCCGTCTATCTGCCCGAACGCATCTCCGCAACCGTCGTTCGCCTCTGTCATCTATGGCCCGTGGTGCACCACATTTGCCACGTCGCTGATTTTGGACAGTCCCATTTTGCCATGCACGGTACACTTTTACCACGGCGGCACGCGAACAGTTCACAAACTCAGCCGTTTCGGAAATGCTTCCACCCTTGGCCCGAAAGCCAATGATCATGCCCTTTTGGAAGTCGGATAAATCGCTTCGTTTCTGCATTACGCCAACGATTGAAATGTTTTCCGAAGCCCTCACACACCCTTTATATACGCTCAACTGCACTGTGCTGCCACCTGCCTTCTGTGATTGGTTATTTAACTCTGACATGGAAAGTACGTGGTGGTCACATTAATGTGACTGGACTGTGTATAAAGGGCATTTGCCTTTCATTCTTGTCGTTTATAATTGCTCGTGTTTAAATTTCTGTGCTCTTATGCACTATTGATCGCTTTCATCCATCCATTCTTAAATGACTAATTATAGTTCACTAACGTGTTATTCGTGTCTGTTCTGCTATTTTGTTGCCTCTAGCCTTCTGGATTTGATTAATTTTATATCAATGCTGATATTAGGAAAACAAATTCCTTTAATTCCATTTCAAGTTAGATCATGGAAAGGAAAAATATTGCTTGTTGTTTGTGTCCTGAATGAAACAGACTCATACAAAAGCACAAACATAGGCTGCAGAATTTTATGCAAACAGCAAATAAGCAGGCTTAAGTAGCAATATAAAAAGTGTAATATGCGTAGATGCAACTAAAAGAATTTTATTTGCATTGCTTAATTATCACAGTCTGACATTTTAAGACTAAATATATACAATTTTTTGTCGCTTTTCGAACAAAACATTTATTTTGTTCTGATAAATATGTTTCAGAATAGCAAAGACTACAAACATAGAGCAACTTGGCTTTAATAATGTACTTAATGTAGTCTTTCTTGAATATAGCTAAAGCTCCACATTTTCAGAAAAATAACAATTTATTTCTAAATAAGAGATAGGGCAATTGATGTGTTCGATATGCAGTGAGCTTTCTATTATTGAGATTAATTAAAAGTTGTTAAACCTCGCATGCTTTTCCATTTCGGAGTAACTAAACGAAAGAATAACAATTTATACGAGTTATTTACGAGTCGCACAATACAATCAATAGTGTCGTACTAAAATAAACAAACCTAAGTACAAGTGCACAAGAGGTAAATCGAAGTCTCATTCTTTAATAACTAGGAGGCGCTAGAAATCCCACTCTAAAGACTTCACTAAAAATTTTAGAAAGTAATTTCTATTATTTAATTGACTGTTGCAAACGTCATGAAAGATGGTGTCTCATTCAAGCAAAATTTGTGAAGAATAGATTTCTTTAACAACGACATCAATATTTTCAAAGACAATTATTCTTTCTAAAGTTTAGTTTTATTAAAAAAAAACTTACTTTACGCGCACAGTCCTATTAACATTTACGTTTTTAGAACAAATGTTTAAACAAACATGCATTCACTGCAAATCTACTTAAAATGAAATATTAAAATGGGTTAAAAGCCGACTAAAGTTTAGTGGAGCTTTTAAAAATTTTTATTATTTTATAATTTCTAAAATTTTTATTATGTTATTTTACGTTACGTTACGTTGCTCCAACAGTAAAAGCCATTGCTTCGACAATCGCTGACACGTCAACAACATTTCACTGCCTTATATTAGTGACTAAAATTTCACAGATCACCAACAGCCAATCGCGTGATCATTCACTGAGGACTATGAGTCTGAAGATCAGCGATGCCCTTCCGTTAAGATCAACAGTGTCCTTCTATTTCATTTAATTTTTTAATTTTTAAACGATTGAATATTTCTCTTGTTTGCTCAACTTGTCGACTGATATAAAACCCAGGAACTACTGGTTAGGATCTGTAGCTAGGCAGTCTCAGCCACAAGGGTATAAAACCAGTCTTCACAGAAATAGAGCCATCATTGGCGATAATTGATTCGGGCTGGGCAGGGACCATGTGGTACTCTCCGTTGGTTGTGGTGGAACTACATGGTCAGAAATAGTCAGGCCTTTAAGACTGCTTGAGGTGGTCATTGGGCGCATGGTGTCTCAGTACTGCATGTTCACATCTTTCCTTGCTGTCCCCCTTGGCTGTACTTGAAGCAGACAATCTACTTCATCGACTTAGTATTGACAACTGGTTTAGTGGCGCGATTCTACGGACTTAGTTCTGCTGTCTGAGGTTGAGGCCCCCTTAAATAGCGGATGTTTTTAATTTCTTCCGGGGATGGGGATGGGGAATGTGAGTTTCTGAGTGCGTCTGTCAACTAGGCTTGGTCATAACCCGTCGGCTCTACCGATCCTCTGCAGAGAGGCCTTAAAGTTGTGAGACTGTTTAAACACACATACTGGAGTCGGCAGTCCTCTTTTGTAGCGTACCCTATCGCCTACCGCATTATCTTCCTTACTTTGAATCATCATTAGACAGCCAGTTAATTATGAAGTTATCTATCGGTTAGCGTATTTGCAAAAATTTAATATCGTTTCTGTTCTTAACACTGTACGATAACGAACAGAACATAGATTCTTTATTCGAAAGTCCTGCGCTAGTGCCCAACCTCAAAAGGTCGGTGATAACTAATCTTTAGACAGATTAGTTGAATGAAGAATACTTTAACTTCCTTTTGATCTCTTTCATGTCGGTGAGAGATGTAAAGATCGACAAGAAAATGCATTTACCAGATGTGCTTTTTTTTCGGTGTAACGTACAGCATATTCATCCTGTAATTTTAAGCAAAGATAACCGTTCTGTGATCTCTTGCTCTCAAACCCCTGCAACTCTTTAAGTTTAAATTTAATTGTTTGTAAATTTTGTTAATTTAATAAGGTTGTAAGGTGCTCTCTGTTGTAAGGTGTCTGTAATTAAAACTCACAACGCACATAGCATTGTATATCATTACATATATTTGTATATATTTCAGTGCTTCCCAAACATTTTAGCACAAGTAAAATATCCTCAGAACTTTAAGAAGTTTCTAAAGTTTCCTAAATAAATTTTGGTTTCAAATTATTATTTTCTTTTCGTTAAAATCCGAATTTCATTAGAAGCAGCAGAAAGAATATAGTTAGTTCTCATTCTCTAATAGCTAAAATACGCCACAGAGTCCTCTTTGAAAATTTTGCTAGCAATTCCAGAAAATTTCCTAATTATTTCGTTAGTGACAGAAGATCTGATGAAATATGATGGCAAATGCGCTATGCAGAAAAATATTGTAATTTAATCTAAATACAAGATATATTTTCACAAAATTATATGGATATTAGTATGTATAGTATACATATTTTAATAGTAGAATATATTCTTAGCAACATTCAATAGTTTACAGGGGTTCCTTTATATTTTCTTTGGTTAAATATTCTATTTTTGAGATAAAATATTATATTTTGGGGGTGAAATAACTTTTATGTCTGATTATTTACAATAGGTTTATCAGTCTATAATTTGGGATATTTGATGAACCGTTTCCATTTTAAAATAAGGTTATCTATTGATTAAGTCTTTAGAATCCCCAAAATAAATTCGCTCGCGAGTTTATTTTTGTTTTCTTGAAATGAAGATTTAATTTTATTTTATCGGTTTAATTAATTCAAATGACTTACTCTGAATTTCTAAAGGTTTGTGGGAAAAAAGTAGAAATAAAAATAAAGATTTAAGTATCATTTTTTTTCTTTTTGGCGACCAATTAATTTAGAAGAGTTTGCCAGTTACCTGGGAAAGAAAACAATTCACACTGTTTTTTTCCTTCTTCATCTACAACTTCATGTAAAGTTCGAATGGAATTCCTTCTCTTTGCTAATATCGCTAAAAGCTTTCAAACTTCTCAACTCCGCCTTCCACAATCACCCGAAAAATTCTTCAGGTAAATCAGAAAAAAAATAATAACAAACAAATGCGGATAAAAAAAAAAGAAAACTTCGGAAGCACATCCGTTGTGTGATGCTCGCGGAAGTGCGGTACGTGATCCGCATATCGAAAAAGGAAGTGCAATCAGCGAAAAAAAAAAAGCTGTTCGGCTTAGCAGCCTCTAACGCTCTAACGAAGTTTTTGGAGTCCTCTGTTACGTCATATACGAGAGGTCTAAAAAGATTACGGAACATTAGGCCTATTCCCGGACATTTCTTTTTTTATCTTTCCCGCCTTTTTATTTTCTGGAATTAGTTCCTGCACTAGGATTTAGGGAGTGATAAGTGAAATGCCGGAAACTGCCCCGGTGTTAACTATTAGTTGATTATATCCTGTCTCAGAGTTGTTGAAGGGATCAGCAGCATCTTTGTGATAGCAAAGGTAGTATTCTTGAAGGATATTGTTTTTTTCTTTATATCTATAGAAACTTTTAACAAAAGTAATCCATGGTGGCATTTATATTTTGTAACACAGTTGGCAAAGAAATAAGTTTTTATTTTACTTCAGTAATTTATGACAAGAAGAGAAATAATTTATTATTATTCCAGAATATACTCTGGTGTGTTATTTTTTAAAAGGAAAGGGAAGGAAACGAATATTAAATACAGACGAATACTATGCATCGGAGATCACAACCAATCTGATTAAGAGTTTTTGTTTTTCTTTTTATCGGTCCATTATATTATGCATATATACTGACTACAATACAAAAAATTGAATTTTAATCTTTTTCTTTTCTTAGATTTCAATTAAGAAACTAGCAAACTGAAGCTAAAGCATAATTTGTAAGTTTTGTGTACTCCTGGAAAGCCAAAGTATAAAAACACTTCAATATGAAGGAAATTAGTTCATTCTTTTCAAGCAACAACCGATTCGTAAATGAATTTTTTGTTGCCAAATCAGAAAATAAAAACTTTGCTATACATTTACAAACATCCATTCCTTCTCCGGGATTCAAATCCTGAGAAGGGACAGCATATCTCTAGAATTACTGATACACAGTTTCTCGCGCTGGAGATAAAAATGTTTTTTTTCGTACATTGTTGCCATTTCTCGCTTTGAAATCGTTGAGCTATTTAATCAAAAGTTCGTTAATGTTTTACAAAATATGAAATACGGAATAAAACGAATTCTAGGTTCGGGCGTCCAGGTACTCATATTCGGGTGGAGAACTACGCTTTTCAAAAGTTGATGGATCTAGATGCCGTTGTTTTTCACAGTGCGAGATATATACATACAATCATGCAGACTCTTCATTATTTAGTTTCTTTAATTATATTGCAGAGCGCTAATATTTGGTGGCAACAATTTGAAAAGCCATATGCCGTTTATAGTGAACCGACGCAAAATGGCATTTCGAGACTAATAGCTTTTCTGGGTTAATGCTATTAGAGCTAATAATATTATTTATATAAAAGATATTAGTTTCTGTAAAATAGCAGAAACATCTTCTACAACGGCATTTAAATAAAACAAAATTAATAATTCGTTGGAAACAAATTAAATTTTACATAGCCCCGAAAGGAGAGCAAGCTGTCCAGATATGTAGAACCTCAAAATAAAATAATATTTATTAATAAAAATATGTAATTTATGTTTAGAAATTGTAGAAAATTGTCTGCAATGTTTCGTATACCAGATTCAAAACCCTACAAATATATCTAATTTCCAGTCGCTTGTGGTACATTATAATAAATAAATAAAAAAACATTTATTTCATAAATATATATGTGAACTAAATGAAATATTTACTAAATACTTGTTTGAGAATTTAAAATCATGCGATCAGTAATTTCTATGAATTTTGAAGAAGATTGATACAGAGCCCCTCTCTTTCAAAATGAACACATATTCTGCGCATTAGACCAAATATACATACATCATTTAAATATATGAAATCAATGCTTAAAAAGGTAGTAATATTTGAAGTATCCAGTTCTAAATATTTATACATTAATGTATAATTAACAGTATTTCAAGTTATATATTCAAAGTTGTATATTCGAAGTTATATATTCAATTAATGAAATGTTGATTTAAGAAACATTAAACATTGGCCGATCCTGAATTAAAAATTAAGATGTTAGTTCAATATTATGTTTAGATATAAATTGAATGAATTATTCGAATCATCCCTTGAGAGATTTAAGTAGATTTACTTTATTTATTCATAGCATGATTGTCTGGACACTTTTAATACAAGCTAAAGATCACATGTCCGTGATCTAACTAATTTATAGTTCCTAAACTAATTTATAGTTTCATTCAATGATAAAACTGTTACTTCAGAAGTTACAGAAATTTCTTTCCGTTTCATTCCTGTATACACTTTAAAACTGAATGAATTCTTTCATACATCATTTAAATTCAAATCGATAGAAAGTTCTTATGCGTGTAATATTTGCTACCGTCTCCTCTTCAATGTTTATGCGTTTAATTTCGAAAAGAAGTTTCGAAATATGATAGGTTAAGACGCAATTAAAACTACAATATTAAGCTATGTTTCCCCATTATATATAGCCGTATAAATCCAGTCCAGTATCTAAGAGACAGAGAGAAAACCTCCATCCAACATTTGAGCTTTTAAGCCCAAAGGGGCGTTAGTCCAGAAGAGCTACCGGTGTCGAAACGGTATTTTGTGTCGGTTCATTATAAATCTCCGTTTCACTTTTCAAATTGTTGCCACCAAATATTATCGCCGTGCATTATAGTTAAAGAAATTAAATAATGAAGAATCTGTATGAATGTATGTATGCTTTTCGCACAGTGAAAAACAACGGCACCTAGAGCCATGAAATTTTGAATAATGTAGTCCTCCATCCGAATATGGGCACCTGTGAGCCCGAATTTGGTTTTTGAAATTTTTTTATTGTATATTTCATATTTTGTAAACCTTTAACGAATTTTTGATTATAAAACTGACCAATTTCAAAGCGAGCAATGGCAATAAAACACTTTTATCTCCAATGCGCGAGACTATCGGAAATTCTAAAGATACGCTGTTTTTAGATGTTTTTAGCCCAAATGCTCTCGAAACGTGTATGTATCTGTAAATGGAAAAACAGAACGCCCGTTTGGGTGTAATATAAAATTTGAAGATTTTCAGATTTTGTTTTTTTTCCCTGAAAAGATTTTGTTTTTTTTCCCTGGCCCAATTTAAAAAAGAGAAGTACAAAAATATGTAATTAATTAATCCATCAATAAATGATGCTTAATCGAGCATAATAAGCAACAGAAATATTAATTAGAATTTACCAGTTTGCGTAAAAAAATTATAAATTTTATATAAGTGGAATAATATAATAAAAATTTGTAAACTTAAACACTTTAATTTTTTTTATATTAAGGCAAAACACTGCGGTCCACTGATCGCTGGACATCTCAGAACTTATAATCAATAATTCCAGAAAGAATTTTGTATATTCTTAAATTTTATTAGCCTAAAGGGCATTAGCCCAGAAGAACTATTAATACCGTTTTGCCATTTTGCTTTGAATCTATTTACAGAAATTAAATAATGAAGAATCAGCATAAATGTATGTATGTTTCTCGCATTGTGATAAAACCACATTACCTAGAGCCGTCAAATTTTGAATACCGTAATCTTCCACCGAATATGGGTATCTGAAAGCCCGAATTTGGAATTTGGAATTCATTTTATTGTCGATTTCTTAATTTGTAACTCTTTAACGAAATCCTGATTAACAAACTCAACGATTTCAAAGCGAGCAGTGACCACACTGTACGGAAAAAAAAAACAGTTTTATCTCTAGCGCGCGAGACTGTGTATCGAAAATTCTAAAGATATGCTCAATTTAAAATTATTTTGCGATATTGCTGTGGATTTGAATTTTGAGTGCAAACAACATGATATTTAAAGATAACACATAAATCGTTAAAAAACTTCACTTTGTTCGTAATGTAAAATTTGAAAGCTTTCAGATTTTGTTTAATTCATTATGAAGTGTGTGTATAAAATTAATTAAACATCAGGTAGATTAAGAGTTGGACGTTGGACAAAAGGCCCATCTTGAGAAGGAACTTAACATTGATCTAAACGTTTGATTGAAACATATCTCCCTTAAAAATTGAGAGAAGATCTAAACATAGGCTCTAAACGTTTTGCTTCTGAAGAAAACCTATGTCAATATGTCCTCGACATTGATAGAGTTTTATTTAAAAGCCTAATTTAAGGGATTTTGGGGAGGTGATCTTATTTTTGTTTTTGGCGTGTTTTCGTTCAGATAAAGAAATTTTAATCTTGAAATTTATAATACTTAACGACGCGTTTATAAAACTTTCTATGAACTTCGAAGTCCTTATTAAAATTAATATTATATAAAATTTCCTAAGCATGTTCAAGTATGACTGAATCTATATCGAGTTCATTTAAGATAAACTTCCGACTCTTTTTTTTTCTGATCGCTCACCAGCACTATGGTAAACAAGTACATTGTTTTTTAAAGAGTGCATTTATTCTATTATAGTTTATGCGCTATCTGCGAAGTAAATTTAATCTAACAAGTTTAATCGAAATGCAGGAAAAATGCGTATAACTTAATGTTTCGTACAGGAAAGCCATGTGGTGTACACATCAGAGTTTTTACTTAAGGGAGTAAGCAACATATTTGTTGAATACTGTTCCGCAATATGGATGCCATTAATATTCAATTAAATTATTATAATACCTTTTTGTAAAATAAGAAGTGCACATACTTTTTTATGATATTTAAATAAACCAAAACATATAAATCAGTTAAAAAGCTGAGTTTTGCTTCGCTTAGCAATAAACAAAGTTAGTCGAATAATTAGTATTCTGATAATTTTGAGCTCAGGTAATGGAAATTATATTTTAATTAAATATACAAGCAATTAAGTGGTATATTTTTTATGATAACTGATGCAATATTTAAAATTGTTGCGTTTTACGGGTTCATGGATTTGAGAGTATCCGATGAAAACACGATGCAGAACAATAAAAAGCACAATTTATTTACAGGAATCACTATTTACAGCACAGTTCCAAAATTACCTTTGAAAGCGTCGAAAATCTACAATAAATACGCTGAAACAATCAGCAACACAGCTTCAGGCTGTAACTGTAAAGGTAGCTTCACGGCAACACTAAACTTATAATAAACAACGTGGAACAATCACCAATACACTGTCAAGCTATACTGTAAAGTTAGCTTCACGGAAAAGCACTATCTCGATCGCTTTCCGTTAACAGAACTCTCGCATAGCTCAGCACTCGCAGTGAGCAGCTATTCTCACAATAATAACAACGATCACACTACTTCACAATTTCGCAACTAACTTCACAATCTCTCGCAACTAACCTCTCAGAAACTCAAGGGAACTTTTCTTTAAGTTCCACACGTTTCGAGAAATATCTCGACAGGAAATTATTCTAGAAGCTTCCCGATTGGACCATGGGATATCGCCGATTTGGTCGCCAAATGGGCGATAAAGTCGCCAATCTGGCAACCCTACCATACACTATTTTATGGCAACCCTAGTGCTATGCCGGAAAGCTTACATACAGGCGCAACCGCCGAATTTTTCGCAACAATATCATTCTAGAGAAGGAATTGTAAGTAATAACTTAATGCTCTCAGCTATATAACTTGGAGGAAATATTGTTTGTTTCTTAAAATCTTGAAATATTAATTATACCGAGTACTCAGGGAGTGTTATATATTTTTTCTTGTCAGTATAAAAACCAGAAATCGCCTCTACTCTTCCACTCACAGTTTTCTTATTTATTACATTCGATATCCTGAAAAAAAATGTCTGTCGAGAATATAAACAAACAATAATGAAAGTTTTGGTTTAAGAGCTCCTTTGTGATGACTTCTTATTTGTCAGTTTAATGGGTCACGTTTTTACGTCATCATTTCCATTAGTTTTATACGAAGAGATATGTGTCAAATGCAATGCGAAAAAAAAGTCGTCCCAATGATGTAGAGACATGTTATCTCAAAGTGAAGTAATATTCATAATATGTATGTTTCTTTCTTCTCAGTTTATGTCTCTTACTTTTCAATTTAATGTTCCACATTTCCTGCCCTTCTTATTTCTCGATGATCTGGAAAGATGCGTACTAAATACACAAGAAGAGCTATAGTTCCAATAACATGGTTTTATTTAACTTGTTTACTCTATTTATTTTTTATTCGGTTTGTCAGGGTGAAATTCTAAAATTAATTTTTGACCTTTTTATTTCTTATTCTCTTGAAATTTTAACTTGAAAATACAATATTCTACAAAAATGTTTTTAAAAAATTTATCTTATTTAAAATTTATTAAATTATATTTCAAATTACTATTATCTTATTAAATTATTACTTTTAAACGTTCTGTAAGGTAAATATTATAAGATAAATTATTAATGTAGAATTTTTAAATGTCAGTTTGTTTTAAATGTCATTTCGTAATACTCTAAACCTAAAATTATTCTTTTTCCTTATCATAACATTTTGGTCACATGTGACTAAAAATAAAACTATTCGGTGCCTATAATTAGTTGCTCTACGAAATGATCCCCACCAGTGACCGGGTGTCTCAGCTCGCATAATACTGGTAGTTTGATCTTTGTTACAGCCCAGGAAAACTGACTGGCTGAAATGCTGTAAGGTATTTTTTCGCGTTTTTATGCATGTGTAACGTAATATGAAACAGATTTCCCTTTAAAGTACTCTAAGTAGGTATTCACCTTCTTTACATAGATAGACCTGCTGTGCTTTTTTATATTCAAATAAGCTAATTTAACGTCTTGGATGTTAACAGAATTCTAAGGAGAAGTGGAAGTAATAGTATAGAAATGACATAAACGAATGATGATACTCAACTCACGCAAATTTTAGTTACACTTTGACAATTTCATTTAATCTCTTTTTTAGTCAAGTATAACCAAGAATATAACAATTTTATTTCTTAAACATTTTAGTGAATTACTTAAAGCCGCTTAGCTAAAACAAATTCTACACTTTATTTTATCATAGTATTTAAATTGGAAATTTTAGCTTTTCGTTTAAATGTCTCAGAAATATGAATTTCTATCATGGGAATAATATATATAACACAGCGGTTTATATCAAAATGCACACTGTACTTTATACAATCAGAAAGAATATTTAGCCATAGAAAATTAATTGTGTTAAAAGTTTAACAAATGTAATAAAACAAAAATTGAATAGTGTGCATTAAATTACAATTACAACAGAATTAATATTATAAACTGCCACTAATTTTATAAAAATGAGATTGTCGAATGGGTAAGAATGCAAAACACTGATAATGATCCTCCATGTCTAACTTTTAAACGCAGATTAGGCTTGCTTCATGGCTATTTTTGTCATGAGTACTTTAAAGAAAATCTAGTTTTCTCCCTTAAAAGGGCAACCCTCTAAGGTATGGATTTTTTAAGACCCAATTAGAGATTTTCCGTGATAAATTACCTTCCTGCAACTGAAGTTTTAATGAGTACATTGTGGAATAGTTAAATTTTCTTGTTTAACCAATTACGCATGTGTTTTTAAGTACTTTCAACGAATCTTTTTATATAACTGAATGTTTCAATTTAAAATTGCTTGGAAAAACTGTATGAGCTGACAAATATCGGTGGTCACGAGTTAGACATTTCTACTGAGTACTTCGTCAAGATGTCAAAAATATAGAGACCAGCGTAAGAATGATGAGGATACGTAACGACGACTACAGATTGTAGTAATATTATGCCTGGTATTAACACTTTACTTGCATGTTTAGCTGAGTATTGGCTGAATCCTAATAAACTTCTTCATTGAGTATGCAGAATTCCTAATCTGAAGATTTAAATGATTACTATGTCTTCCCAAAAAGAAACTAAAAAGTACTTACCTTCTCAATTTTTACGTATTTTCCTGTGAAGTACCTGATGCACAGCTGACGATACGTATTTCATTCATGACAGGAGCAGTAAACGTATAGACTTTATTTTAGCTAATATGTATTTTAACTAATATGTTAAATCTTTGCTGCGTCGTCTATTCTTCCGTTAGCCATTGCCAGAATGCAACTCAGATTGAAAATAGCGAAAAATTTGTAGTTTAGAAAGAGAACTGCGGAAACTTACCAAAACTCTTTATTTATCTCTAAGATTAAAACGTTTTTACTTCCTCTTTGTCTAGCATTTTGCTATGAATTACCTAATGCGCAGCTGACAATGCTACGTATTTCATCCTTGAAAGAAGGAGTTCTCCTTAACACGTCAACTTGTGGGCTGATTGGTGTTTTAGCGATATTTTTAGCCCAAAGGAGCATTAGCTTACAAGGGTTATTAATTTCGTTCTGGCATTTTACGTGGATTCACTGTAAATGCCCGTACCACTTCTCAAACTTTTGCCACCAAATATTATCTTCCTGGGTTATATTTAAAGAAATTAAATACTCAACAATCTTCATAAATGTATGTATGTATCTCACATTGTGATGAAACAACGGTACGCAGAGCCATGAAATTTTGAATAACGTAATCCTCCTCCGAATACGGACACCTGGAAACCCAAATTCGGAATTTGGAATTTGTTTTATTATCGATTACATATTTTGTAACGCTTAACAAATTTTTTATTAACAAACTCAACGATTTCAAAGCGAGCAATGGCAATACTCCACAGAAAAAAAACACATTTTTATCTCCAGTACGCGAGACTGCGTACCGGAAATTCTAAAGACATGCTCTTTTAAAATTATTTTACGATATTGCTGTTGAATTAAATTTTATGGTTTATATGCGAAGAACATGATATTTAATAAATAAAGGTAGCACACAAAGCATTAAAAAGGCCCCTTTCGGAATGATATAAAATCTGAAAACTTTCAGATTTTTTTTTAGCCCAGAAAAGCTATTAATTTCGTTTTGGCATTTTCCGTCGATTCCCTTTCTGCGTTGGTTTACTTTTCAAACTGTTGCCACCAAATATTAAATCTGTGTATTGTATTTAAAGAAATTAATTTATAACGAATTTTCATAAGTGTATGTATCTTTCTGGCATTGTGATAAAACAACGGTACCTAGAGCCATCCAATTTTGAATAACGTAATCCACCTCCGAATATGGGCATGTGGCAATTTGGAATTTGTTTTATTATCTATTTCATATATTGTCAGACTCCAGCGCGCGAGACTCTGGATCGGAAATTCTAAATATATGCTATTTTGAAATTATTTTACGGTATTGCTGTTGAATTTAATTTATGATTTAAGTACGAAGAGCATGATATTTAATAAATAAAGGTAAGACACAAAATGTTAAAAAGTACGCTCATTTGGACGGAATATAAAATCTGAAAGCATTCAGATTTTTTTCTTTAATGTTAGCTCTCAACATAGCCGTGACAAAGGTAAGACAAGATTCGAAAATTACTTAAATTATAGTTTTATATTTGCCAATTATTATTAGGGGAATAAGCTTCGGCAAACTTAAATTAATAAAACAATAGGAAGAATTGCTAGAAAACCTGGAAAGCAATGCAATGTGTATTTCAGTTTATTTCTGATTCAACCAAAAAGGATTTTTTAGCATTTTCATTTGAAAGTTATAAATAATTGGCTATATTATTTTTCTGAATTTATAAAGCTACGATTAAAAAATACTTTAAGAATTATGGTACACTTATGATACAAAAATTATGATATTTTGATTTAATACGGTTACTTTTATTTGATAAAAATATAGCTATTATATAGGGGTGCGCATTTACCTTTTTGCCTCAGGTGAAAACATGTCTTGGCGCTGGTCTGGCTCTCAGATTAGAAAGGTGTGCTGACTATAGACGGGTTTACGATGTACTGAAACTTACCTGCTGCGATGTACACATTTATATAATTGTATTTCTGAGACTTCACATGTAATTGTTTATACATTGTTTATATATGAAACTTAAATTTCCGCCTTGTCTATGTTCTTAGCCTTTCAGAATTTTAATAAATGGAAATACTACAATTCTTTTAGAACGCAGTAACATTAACAGGTGGTGTAGATTAACGATTAAACGGATTTTCCTGACACATTTTTTCCAGCAAATAAAACGGTAGCGTATAAGCTTGGACAAAGCACGACACCCTACAGTTATTTTCTCCCTCCTGTCAGCAGGTCATCGGGATGTAACGGTAGCACACTCGTCGCGTATTCGCGAGATCCAGGCTCGCTTCCCGGAGAAAGCATTGCTCAGTTTTCACTTTCACTGCTTCAAAAAATCCTAATGACTCTACAGCGGCGCCCGAACTAAAAGGTGGTGGACAATAATTCGTCACCACAAGGATTTAGCGACCGCTAATCCCCAGTAACCTTTTAAAAGGGAGAGTATATAAGGTATTTTCTCCTTCATTTCATGATGCCTTCGTGGTGTAACGGTAGCAAACTCGACATGCATTCGAGAGGTTCAGGTTCGAGTCCCGGTGAGGGCATTGCTCATTTTTCACGTTTTTTTGCTTCAAAACATTCTAATGACTATACAACCCAATAACTGAAAAGACGATTCAAAATAACTTTTCAAAAAATCAAACTTCACAAAAATCGCCTTGAAGTGACTGATATTATATTATTAGTATTTTGACTTACATCAAGTTAAAAAAAATTAGCAACAGGGACAAATAAAAGAAGTCACAAAATTTAGCAATATTGCCTTGTCGTTATAGAAATGTTTAAAATTGTCAGTTGTATATTTATTGATCGCACGTGAACACCGATTAAAACTGCAGAAACCTTTGCAAAAAGAGTACGCATATAAAATATTTTTAAATAAAACTTTTTCGAGTATATTTTAGATTTCAGTATGCTTCAGAAAATGCGAAAGTAAGTCACTAACTAAAATCCTTCTAATGTAAATTTTTTGAAGATGACTTCATGCAAAAACGAATTACCAGCTTTTAAAACGAACACATACCTCAGGATATATGTAAATATTTTCTATGAATAGTACTACAGAATACTCTCTCTAACAGGAATACTATTTCCTGAGATAATTTGCAGCACTTTTAATTAGATGAAAATAAAAATTTATCTTGTATTTTACATACATTGCTCGGCTTATTTCTTTTAGAATACTTTATTTACTTTTCGGTAGCCTGTCTACAAAATATAAAGACCTAAATTCAATGAGTGGCAATATCGTCGAACACCAGTAATTCGACACAAGCTCCTATCCCAGCTAACGTGCCGAGTGCATGGCCGTTTTCGTGATTTTATCCGCATTTAAATTGGATATGAATCAATATCCCTTTGAAAGACTTCCACGAAAGCAACCCTTAAGCAAATAGCCCTAGCGTGCCTTTCCATAACCGAATAAACCAAACCCGCCCGGATGCAGTGGCATATGCTAGTATAACGATAAGCTCATATTTCTATACTACAATATAAATACAATAACTTAATATACATAATAATGCTTTTAATAGTGAATATTAGGAAACTGCTTGCAAAAATTGTCAGTTTTTTAAACGAAAATTGGGAAACTGACAAGATATTTTTAGTGATTATTGGTGTAACTGCTCCAGGTTACGGCTGTCCTCTATACCGAATGCATCCCATCAAATTGCTTACAAGTTTTCGTCGAATGCTTATTGGTTTTATTGCTTCTCAATCAAAGGGTGCTTTGCATTGCGTTTGCGAACAATCCTCGACCAATTTGAGAAGCAATTATTTGACAAATTACCTACCAAAGGTTGTCTAAGCTGATTCAACAGCGATCTGATGTTAATTGCACTACTAGAGGGAATCTGAACTGCAACGGCATTATTTGGTAATCTGTGATGTGCTATGAGGTACTTGTTTGGATATGTCTCAGACCTCTATGTAATTGCTTAGAATTCATTTGGGTTATCAACTAATCACTGCTGATATTTCATAATTCGCCGTAAAAGAAAAGAACTTGCATTTCACTGTTTTGTATTCATTATTTTTAATTTTCTTTTCCTTTAAATGTTTCAGTCAGTAATTGTGTTACAATGCTGTAATAATACTCTTTTTAAAGCAATCAGAATTCGAGCAGTAGTTCAAACAAGCTTTTGTATATAAAGAATGCTAAAACTATGGAAACTAAGCAGTATCTTTTATATACTTCGCATCCAAACACTAAAAGGATTCTGAACCAGGTTTAATTATTCTCATCTTAAAACCTGATTTACATTGACTTGATTTATACCGAAATAAGAACGTATGCAGACGATTATTAAATTATTGAAATGTAAATAAAAAATTAATTACCTTATTCTTTGTAGTATATACGTGTAGATACGTATATATAATTACAAAACAATTCTTTTAAAAACAAAATATAAACATGCCTAGTATTTTTGCGCATTAAGTGCTGAAAAAATATCAGTAAAGACATAAAGTAAGAAATTTAGAACTACTTTTTCACAAAGACCAAAAATTGAAATTCATAATTAATAAATTTCAAATAATCCTATAAATGCAGCAAAGAATTTAAAAACGTTAAAAACCAAAACTTTTAAACAAGTATTACCCCAATTCAAAAAATTTAATGAAATTTAAAGAAAAAAAGAGAAAAACAGAAGATGAATTCAATAAATTTCAGTGCCACTTCGTCAGGGGGGAAGAACATTGAAATCAATTGAAATCTCTCTTCCACGAAAATTCTTGCTTTTTTGTATCCAGAATCAGCCGATGAACCATTTCAATGGATTTTAATTATAATAGTTCACCCAAAAATTCTGGCCCTTCCCAAAGCAACGGAAAAAAGTAAATTCTAATTAGAATCCTGTACTTTAAATAAAGAGAATTCTATTTTATTTAAACTATTGAAAGCGTAAGTGAAATAATTATTCTGTATGGCAGCCAGGTTCGTTAACCACTTCACCGATCAGTGTGCCTCTTACTAATAATATAAATGCTCTCGCAAGTTTTAGAGCTCTGAAAGTTACCTAGACCGATGGGCTGTTTAATAATAGGTTTCTAAACCTTGTTGATCCCACTGTACGGTCTGATGCGCAACTCAAGAAATTTTTTATCAACTAACGTTTATATGAACGTCTACAGTAAAAGTCATGATAGATTTTAAAAACTTTTTTATTGTGGTAAACATATGAACCAAAATCGTTACTTAGGTTTGTAAAATTATAAACGATAATGTAAATTCGAAATTGGAGGAGTAATTAACCAAACCTTGGTAAACGTATCTTTGCAGTTAAAGCCTATTTGATACTCATGCTATTTGCAGGTTTCTGCTACAGCTATAAGCTTGTCTCAATATCCTGCAAACCCTACTAGACTGGGAAAACGAGTTATCGCTTTTGTCTGAAGCAACTGATCAAGATAGAAGAAGGTTAAAATAACCTTTCTATTTAACTATTAAATGAACAGAAGGTATTACTTATGCCACAGTTAAACCTCGGCTGTAAGTAGCGTAGCCTGAAAATACCCACGCAAAATACTATTTAACCTGGCTCCAAATAATAAACAACATGTATTTTATACTATCAGATTGCTAAAGCTAGAATAATTTGGCTGAGCTGGTGATAATTAGTAACTGTAAGGTTAAATTGCCAGAAGCTCTAACTCTGAAACATTCGAATCCTCGGCTTAAGTATACAATATCTATTGTTGCATGCTGGTGAGGACTACGAAGAGAAGAAGTTAAAGGTTCAGCTCATAATAACTGGTTAATTAACATAAGATCCTACAAATCTTAAACATCATAATAGGCATACTAAATGTAAGTCATTAACAAGTATGTAAAGAATACATTGAGTATTTAATTAGATATCTATTCGAATATTACTTACGTATTTCACATTTCATCATTATTTGCAGCTTCATCTTGCTCCAAGAGATTCTCAATGATTTCACATTCTTAAACCCATATTTTATTAAAATCATTATTTTATCAAAACCGATATTTTACTAAACCTTTACAGTTTAAATTAAGGGCCAGCTATATTTGAATATATGTGTTAGCTTCGGATAAATCGTTTAGATAGTTCTAATTTAGTTCTTATTCCTTATCTGAGTTTAAGCCGAAGTGGAGGCTTTGTTGTAAGCCCAAAAAAGGGGCCAACTGTTCATCTTATTTTGAGTGAAATAAAGGATAGACCCTTCTTGTGTCTATGGCTTTAGACATTTGAACTCAGCGATAAGTCTATTAACAGTTCACTAAACTCCTCGACATTTACTTTAGCCAAAAAGAGTGAGGAACCCTACAAATAAAAATATCAAAACCTATCACCGCCCTTCTATAATCATATCACAGTCGAGGCGAAAAGTAATAAACCTAAATTACGTTTCCTTAAAATTTAGTTATCTTTTTGAAACATATAAAGCTTGCTTAATGATCGTGAGAATTTGATATACACAGTCCAGTCACATTAATGTGACCATCTGTCAAAAGCCAGAATAACCACCTTTCGCAGAGCGGACTGCTGCGAGACGTGCAGGAAGAGAGTCACATAGGTCCCTGAAGGTGTTCTCTGGGATGTTGAGCCATGCCGACTCTAATGCCGTGGCCAGCTGCGCTAGATTACGCGGTTGAGGATCCATGGCGCGAACAACTCGATCGAGATGGTCCCACAGATGCTCGATTGGGTTTAAGTCAGGTGAGTTTGCTGGCCAGGGGAGGACGGTAAACTCATCCTGGTGCTCTTCGAACCACGCACGTACACTGGCAGCTGTATGGCACCTCGCATTGTCCTGCTGGAAGATGCCATCATCCTGAGGAAAAACAATGCGCATGTAGGGGTGAACATGGTCCGCAAGGACAGATGCGTACTTGTATTGATCCATTGTGCCTTCCACAATGATCAGTGAACCTAGAGAATGCCAGGAAAACATTCCCCAGACCATAATGCTCCCGCCTCCAGCTTGGACCGTTCCGGCAATGGTTGCAGGGTGGTTCCTTTCAGAGGTTTCACGCCTTATACGCCAACGTCCATCTGTCCGATGGAGCATAAAACGCGATTCATCCGAAAACGCAACCTGTCGCCACTCAGTGGACGTCCAGCTGCTGTACTGGCGTGCAAATTCTAGCCTTCGCCGTCGATGAACAGCAGTCAGCATAGGTGCACGAACCAGGCGTCTGCTTCGGAGGCCCAGACGCAGCAATGTTCGCTGAATAGTACTTTGGGAGACACTTTTGGTAGCCCCTTGGTTCATTTTGGTGGTCAGTTGCTCAACGGTAGCCCGTCTATCTGCCCGAACGCATCTCCGCAACCGTCGTTCGCCTCTGTCATCTATGGCCCGTGGTGCACCACATTTGCCACGTCGCTGATTTTGGACAGTCCCATTTTGCCATGCACGGTACACTTTTACCACGGCGGCACGCGAACAGTTCACAAACTCAGCCGTTTCGGAAATGCTTCCACCCTTGGCCCGAAAGCCAATGATCATGCCCTTTTGGAAGTCGGATAAATCGCTTCGTTTCTGCATTACGCCAACGATTGAAATGTTTTCCGAAGCCCTCACACACCCTTTATATACGCTCAACTGCACTGTGCTGCCACCTGCCTTCTGTGATTGGTTATTTAACTCTGACATGGAAAGTACGTGGTGGTCACATTAATGTGACTGGACTGTGTAATTTAGAACAAGCAAGAAATTAGTGAAATCTTTCCAAACGGAAAACAAGTGACAACTATAGATGCATTTTTAAATCTTACTTTTATTAATGTTTTAATTAGGAATATGTGTTATTTCTTTCTATTTTGAACCCTTCATTGGAATAAACTCAGGGGAAAATCGTTATCCGATCCGTGTTCCAATTCCTCTGAACGGGTTAGGTCATGGTTGTCCCTTTGTGTATCGTAAAAATGCGTTAGTTTTCTTAAAAAAATGCTTCTTAAATGCATTCATTCCATAGGGCAGTTTGCTTTAGTCATCTTTCGGTTGTTCAGTTAAACAAAGAAACAAACCTTCTTTTTTAGAGAAAAACATTTGCATATAATGTATAGACTTATCACAGGAACATCATTTTGCAAACGTTTTTACAAAAGCACCTATATGAAAAGAGTAGTTAACTTGAAATATTTTGAATGGATAGTTCACCATTCTCTTTTCCATCTTTCCATTATCTTCATATCTCTCACTTTCACAGTTATCGTAGTAGCTATTATTTAAGTTTTCGTAGTCATAGCTTGAAGCCGACTGAATCAAAACCAGAGGGGCATTGCATAAAAATATAATTAATTGAAAATACTTTGAATGGAATGCCTTCCGTAATTTTTATTAGCTAAGAAGCAGAGTAAAAATGAATTTACACTAGTCATAGTAATCCAGGCGTTTGTATTTACATATTTATAGATCGCTATGAATGTTCCTGTTTTCCAGAAGTATTTGTTTCAGACTTAGTTTAAGATCACGTATTCAAAGTATGTCTGGTATTCCAAAGTATGTCTGGTGGTGGTTAAGTAATTAAACCAGTTCTATGTATGTTTCAGTTTCGATGATAGGTGTTCTATGCTTTCTATTATAAACAACCATCACATAAACAACTCAAATTTGAAATGAATATTAATGAATTTGAAATGAATATTAATGAATTTGAAATGAATATTAAAATTTCTAAGTACAATTTTTGTCGCCATGTCTACCAGTTATTGCAATGGCTTCAAATTAACACCTGCTCTATTATCGTTTGCTCAGCGCAGATTGAAAGACAGTTCTTTTTGCATCGCTGAAATGAAGAACGTTCTGAGTTGTTATTTTGATACTTTGGGCGCAAAATAAATCTGTCTTCTGATTTAGACTGTTTTAGTTCTCATTTACTTATACGTTTTATTTTACTTCTAGACTCATTCTATTTGTTAACAATCTTTATACGTTATAGACTTAATTTATTCGAAAATCTTTAATTCAAAAAACTAACTCACATCCTTGCTGATCTCATTGATACATTTACATTTAACAAAGTTAAAAATTTCCTTTTTTAGTATTTTCTTTTTTAGCAATTTCCATCTAAATTCACTGACATTAAACGTCATCCAAGCATCCCTACGATAAGTACACAGATAATATTTTTACTTTTCACCATTTTGACACGTTGGCATCAACTCTAAACTTCAACTTCCTGTACATAAGACTTCAAAACCGAGCTTTACTTTTTCTTTCCCTCTCTTCTTAAGCCAGATTGAAGAAGACGAAGAGGATTCGTCTTCGCGATCCCTGCCTCTAATCTGAACGATCACTCACGCAGAGGTTTAGAGGCTTCGAATCGAGAATCGGCAAGGGAAAAAGTTAGGCACTAATGAGTCACGTTCCTTGCAATAACTTCGTTTCCTCAAAAAATTTGGTGAGAGGCTAAGAAGTGAACTTTCCCCATTACTCTAGGAATCTCGTCTGCTTTTTTGAATTGGTAACGAACTCAGGGATGTATCTGTCAGCTAACTTGACTTTTTTTTACCTGCCTTCCCCGAGAGAAAAAAAAATGTTTTATTTGATCCTTTTAAAGGAATTTTGCGGAATAAAGTTGAAAATGAAATTTATCTGAATTCCGTATATCTCACATGATTTGAGTTATCGCGAGTTTTTCCTTCATTTAAATTTCAGTGAAATGGGTTTAATAAAGGGCTAAACGGCAATTTTGATATATCATAATAGGTACAATTGGAACCAAAACCGCTTTTGTAATGATTAGTTAAAGACACGTAAATTTGTATTTCTGTTTTGCGCGTATAATTATTAAGCATGACTTAAAAAATCTGATGTAGACACCACATGACTTCCTCATACAGCCTATTAAATTACACACATTTTTGTTGCATTTCATTTAAAATTATTTTATTAGAAATATATTTCTCATTCAATTACTTCAGTTCTCACTTTGTGGCAAGGCAAAAACATTAAATAACTCAAAACATCTTCAGAAAAAAATTGTAAAGTAAAGAAAAACATAAAACAACAAATACACTTAAAAGCAGTAAAAAAATATAATTAAGACTAACGTTTCTACGCAAAAACAAGCAATTCGGCCAGCGGGCAGGAAGACAGATTTTTAGGTGTAAAAGTGAAAGTTTACTTTTGGTCCCACTGGTCAAAAAGACACTTGGCGCACAAAAGTTGGCGCACAAAATGACTTAATTCGCTATTCTGGTAAGAGTTTCAAATGTAAACAAATGGCGGCTTTGTCAGGATTAATACCACTTTTGAATTGTGTATAATCCTATAACTATTGCATGCAGATTAACTAAAGACATATAATTAAATGTATCTTTATATTTTCTAGTTAATAAATCCTAGTCAACTAGCAACAAATGTAAGTGCTTCCTTTATAATTTTCTTTCCGAATTTTCATTTTACTTTAGGTACCCCCGGGTTTGACTCCGGAAACCTAGGGTTCCGCAGGCACAGTTTGAAGAGCGTAGCCCGAGATTTATATCTTTATATAAAACGTTTCGACATTGGTGAACATTCTTACTTAAAATCAGGATCGTATTTCTCATTAGTATTTTGGTATTTTGTGATGGCCTGAATGTATTGCTAGTTGGTGATATATTTTAGGTTTTCTTGAAATAATTTTCCATAATAATGATAAATTTTTGGGATTGCCTTCATAAAGATACTAGTTTCTTTTATAATTCAATGTTTCAGTATTTTGTACCATCTTCGTTTAGATACTAAATCTCTAAAATCCAGTTTTATAAATAATTTTACCCTCGAATCACTATATGATGATTAGTATTATAAAAGGAGTAACCAAAAAACTCTGAAAATTAATTTTATTATCTACATTATATAAACTTGATTGCTATTTTTCATTTAATAAATATAATTCATGCTCAGTTCTGTTGCATTATTTTGCATGCGTTTGAATATATTTGAACGTCTCTTTAAGTATTAATGCTTGAAATTATCTTACAATGCTCATAATTTTGCAAAGATAATGACTGCTGATGTTTTAAATGCTTAATGAAATTTTAATAATTTTGCAGATGGGATCAACCTGTTGGACTAGCTGGTTGATTGCAGTTACTGCATTGATCTGCTACGCAAACAGCCTCACTTGTGGTTTAGTATTTGACGACAAACCAGCAATCAAGGACAACACGGATCTGAGGCCTGATACGCCTCTGTCAAACATTCTGTACAATGATTTTTGGGGAACACCTATGAATAGGGTAAGAATTTTCTTTTATTTTGTGTACGAGAAATAAATTTGGTTTCTTCTATATTGAAGAGAATTAAGAACTCGCCATAAATTTTTCACATTATTAAATAAAGCGTACCTTTTAAAGTAAATGTGAATTGTTGTCTTTGAAATATAAAGCAGAAAATACAGGGTGTTTATAAAGTCCCGGTCCCATTTTGATGTTTAATAACTCATAAAATAATAAAGATAGATTAAAATTAATAACATAATGGTTAGATAGACTCAAAATGTTTCATGATCCTTTTCAATGAACTTCCACGTGTGCCCCCTTCGTCACACGGAGAATATCAAGTCGATATTCAATTTCACGCCAGGTAACGGGCAAGCATGTCGGCATCCACAGAGGCTATTGCGGTTGTCATTCTGGCTTTTAGGTCATCCATGTTCGACACTCTCCTCCTGTAAACGTTGTACTTTACAAATCCCCAAAGAAAAACGTCCAGCGGCGTTATATCAGGTGATCTGAGTGACCAAGAAATTGGACCTCCTCGCCCAATCCATCTTCCTGTAAAATGGTCATTCAAAGAACTACAGACGATGGTACCCCAATGAGGTGGTGCAACACCTCATTTGAGGTGTTGCAAAAAGACATGTGGCGTCTTTTCTATAAAAGAGAAAAGCCCAATGACTCGGTCTTGCATTAGTCCACACCCCACATTAACCTTTGGGGAATTCCTTTGTGCCTCACGGTATTCATGGGGGTTTTCAGATCCCCATATGCGCACATTATGGCGATTTACAATGCCAGAAAGATGAAAGGATGAAAGGAAAGAAAAGATGAAAGGAACAAAAAAAAGAGAAAAAAATGCAATTAATAAGCAGACGATATTTAGAAAAGTACAGATATTTAGACTGAAAAATGAAATTATCTGAATTTAACCGCACGCGCAGACGATATTTACAAAGGTAAAGATATTCAAATCTGAAAAGGAAAATATATAAGTTATTCCATCAATAAATGCCATAAGTTTGTTTATATCTTCATTATTTTATGAGTTATTAAACATCAAAATGGGTCCGGGATTTTATAAACACCCTGTATAATAATGCTTCTTCATATTTGTTATTTTGTGCAACCCGTTTACATTTATATATCGCATTTCGGAATGATTGCACTGATCACGTCTATAGCTCCAGTGTGACAAATGGATCAATTAGGATGTGTTTCAGTTGATACTAGTTTCGGTTTCATGACACGTTTCAATAAAATAATGTGGAATTTGAATTTTTTGTATAATAACCCTTGCTGAACGCCGGAATTACATCATTAACACATTGCGTGATGTAAAATAGCGATCCATAAAGTTAACTTTCTATGCAAAGAATGGGTTAGACGTAAATCAGATTAAGAATATGTGTATAATTTAAACAAATCTCAATGTTGTTGGAATTTAAAAAAAACGAATTAAACTTAATTAAAAGGATTTTTCTGACTGCTTAATAATCTATGATACAATTATTTTTTAAACGTGCTGGGAATTTTTGCTTGGGATAATCATCAACACAACTCTTAGAACATTTCGAGGTAAGAAACGCAGATTTTTCCAAAGCTTCTCATGAGGTATTTCTTTTTCCTTCATTTGAATCAATCTCATATGTAACTTCGAACAATTCCTAAGCCTTCTTCATATCTTCTTCATAGTCACTGCTGTCGGTTGGTGCTATAAGATCATCCAGGTTTCATTTGTCATTTCTCGATTGATTCTTTGTTTCTCCTTTTTGATTATCTGAAAATACCCCCGAGCACTCGCTTTGTCAGGTTTCACGATTTCTTTGGCTTTACTATCAATCGACAGAAATTCTCTAAAACTGTTGATAACATGGGACAGCTGAAACCGTCATGCATTCAGTGTTGATGACTGAACTTTGAACTTCGTATGAATTAAGTTTTACCATTGCATAAATTAAATGGAAACATTTATGATAACGCATATATATAACATCACTTTCTGCAAATCTGCGTTCGACAAAAGTTTACTCCATTAGCTTCCTAGAAAGACACTTTCAATTAGTAAATTCATTCTTTATTCTACAAAAGATCTAGGAAAATTCTAATCCTTTGCGATGGACAAGTAGTTCCTTAGAACAATATTTCAACAGCGTGCGAGGTAAAGCCGTTTTATCCGAGGAAGCAAATGTCCAGAATGCCGTTTTGAGGGATCGTATAGAATTCAAGTTTATTAAGAGAAAACTTTCGAATTTTCTCACACAAAAGGTACATAAACCCCCATTTCTTTATTAATATTTTCTTGGCACAAAGTTTTTTTTTAGGAACTGGTGTTAGGAAACTGTTCTTAGTAATATTCGTATACAGTTTCAAAGAGATTTAATTAAATATAGTTATGATACTTATGTCAAATCTGTATCAAACTATCTCAGGCGAGTGTTCGCTTTACAAGAGCTGAGTGGAGTCAGAAGATAAACAAATGTCATGTATTGGACTAAATAAAAATAAAAAATATAAAAACTAAACGATGAGCATCTTAAAAACGTCGAGAGAAACCACACTGGAATAACTAGCATTAATAGTAAGTAGGTAGAATTTTTCTGAATAAGAGAGCCAGATTCAGTAACTGAGGATGTGTGGTCTTTTTAAGTTTCATTTGTCGTTATTTGGCGCAGTTTTAGCAAACTTAATCTTGTGTTGTAAGTCTGGCGGTATCAATTTATACTACGTTTGCAGTCTATGTTAGTGTTGCTGTTATTTCAATAAATAATTTGCAGACAGTATGTCACGGAAGTTTAGTTACTCATTGATTTTTTATCATATCCCAACTTCATTTTTATACTTTTGTTGTTTCTGGAGTCTTTAATCGGTGCATTTTTAAATACCTTGTTATTTATAAAGTGCGAATTAAAATTCCTTTATATATTTCTATGTGTCCAGTTCTCTTAGAACTTTATGTAAATCAAACTGGGTTTTCTTCCAAAACACAAGATCAAAGTTTGTAAGGTATATTTTAATTTTATAACAATTATTTTAATTTTAAAGCCCTTTTCTATCGATTCTTGTTTCCACTTAAAACTCCCTATCAGAATGAGTTTTTAGAATTGTTTTGAATACAAATGAGTTAGAAGAAGTATTTAAGGAAAGTTCAACTTACTTCGATAAAGAGTGCTATGAATCCTTAGAAGCGCGTGTTTGCCTTCGCGCTAAGTCTCTTGAAGTTGCTACGCTCGACCGTTTTATTACGTGCCTTTTGATATTCGCCAGCTAGTTTAAATTAAACAGCCAACTACGTTCGGTAGTGTTTAGCTTCCGTTATGTCTTCTTAGTTAATTATAGTTTAGTTTCTTATTCTTATTTTGAGTTAATTTATTTCGAGTCTGAGTAGAGGTTTCCTGTAAGCCCAAGAAGGGGCCAACTGTTAATCTTATGTGAGTGAAATAAAGGGAGTTTTAACCCTCCTCCAGTCTACATCTTAGTTGTTCTGAACTCAGGAATAAGTCGATGCACAGTTCACTAGATTCCTCGACGTTCATCTTAAACAAAAGGAGTGAGGAACTATAAAAGCTCTTGAGAATTTTTTTTCTTAAATCTGCATAAATTACTGCTAACACAACTAACATGTATGTCTCTATTTTTAGTGATGTTTTACTTATTCAGCTATGCACGTACTTTTTTCAACACGTTTTCCTTAGAAAACATGCATAAAATTGAACTTTTCAGATATTTTTATGAAAAAGTACCGTGTGACGAATTTCGTAACGAATAATTTCCCACCAAATATTTTGTAAAAATGTTCATCAGTATTTTTCTGCAACATTTCTGAAATCTCTGAATACTGATTTGCTTTTGAGAGCAAAAATATTTCATATACTTCTACAGATTTCCTCCATAAATCTTCAAATATCTTCAGTTAGCTTCCATGTGACGTATTTTTCACCGTTAATGAAAAAGTTAGTCCTAAACAGCATTAATTTTATCCTGATCGAAGTGCATCAAATCACTTGGATTTCTAACATTTGTGCCAGCAAAAAAAAAACGGTTTCAACATTTGTTCATCTTTTTCTAAACTAACAGCAAATCTCCTTTTCCTTAAGATTAATTAAGAAAATCCTTTCTCTCATGATTAATTCCGGAAATTTTAAAACATTTGTGGTTTAGTTGCTTAAAAACACTCACTGAAATGAGCTTCTAGAATTCCTGCTTATCTCAGATTTCCTTCTTCTAAACATTCCAGATTCGTAAATATTTTTATTATTTAAATCTTTCCAAAATAAATTAGGATGCTTGTTTCTGAGTTACATTTAATAATATACAGAATTACATGATTCAACTAGGATGCTTGATTTTGATTATTTTAATATAGAAATATATATAATTTTATTTAGTATTTTATTAAATATTATAGAAGATTATGTGGCACATTATTTGGAAAATCTCAAGCATTAAAAAATTACAGCTTAAAACAAAGTGTTGAAGATTCACTAAAAAAATTCTAGTTTTAATGAACAAATACATATTTACATTTAGTGCTTTATTTATCAATTACATGATATTTATTAAAGCTGATGCTGCAAACGTACGAATGTTTCTTATCCAAATAAATTCGCAAAATATTAACTCCAGGGTTATAATTAAAGAATAAAATGCATTTAAAGCTGCTCGCTCTTGGGTTTCATTTATTTACTTACATTTTTAATTAATGATTTTAATTTGAAATTTGATTTTTAATTCATTCCTTGTGGCTTGATTAATTATGATTTGAACAGCTGAAATATTTACTACACATCATTCTACTATTATTTTTATAAATTTTTTGTCCGCATTCTACTATTTTAATTTTTAATTTAATTTTTGAAGGAGATAGAGAAGTATTTTTATCTTTAAAGTTTTCAGTGTTGTTTTAGGTAAGAAAATTTTATTATTTTATATCATTATCTTTCATTAGCGACAGCATTTTCTTTTTAAACTTGAAATTTTAATTTCAAGACTATTTATATAGACTATTTATATAGTATGCGAAAGAAATGTGTTTTTCCTTATTATAGGAGAAAAGTTATAAGGTATTTCTCCCGCCTCCTTAACAGGCCTTCGTGGTGTAATTGTCATCTCACTCGGCGCGTATTCGAGAGGTCTGAGATTCGAGTCCCGGCAAGACCATTGCTCATTTTTCATGTCTCCAGCATAAAAAAATCCTAATGATGGTACAAAGTGATAGGTAGCTGCTTAATTTTCGATTTATTTTTCTCAGCTTTAATTTGTGGTATTGTTTGCCTTTTTATACGTACCCATTACGGAAGTTTTTGTTGTATCCAGTAATTCATTTCTTTAAACTCTATGACAGTAATATAATTTAGCTCTACACATATTTAAAAATGATTCAGCCTCTATTAAAGATGTATCTGCTTCAGTAAAGTCCGCTTTATTCCCTTTTACAAAAGCCTTAGATGAAAGCCTGTTTTTCTAACTGAAAGAAATATGAGGAGAATATACGCTCTTTTTAGTAGCAAGAAGAGTAAAAGGAATAATTAATGATCATAATTTCGTTTGTGCAATGATTGCTGAAGTGTATGATTTCTGTTATGAAGCACAACACAGTATTGTGGCAGTTTTGTATATTCGGGATGTATATAAAAATAGTCTGCCAAATGGATTGTGATATTTCAATCTCTAAATGTACTAGCTTCACAAACGCACCCTCTAACGCTTCCACTGCACTTTTTTTAATGATGGCAGAATGACTATCAGTCATCAAGACTATAAGAGAATTTATAATTATAGCAATTTTTATTTTATGGTTAGTTTTATTTTAGATTTTGTGCGCTATTTATCTTTACTATGCTACACTTTAGGCTTAGTATTTATTCTGTTATGTAAAATATATTGCTTTGCTTTACCTCATATCAACTTACAAAATATTTCATGGTAAATTTGGAAGAAATTTTCTGCTTCTTTACCCGCTTGCCTCCGTAGTGTAATTTAAAAGTACGTCCGACTAGCTCTTGGAAGGTCCGTCGTTCGAATCCCAGCGAAGACATCATTGATTTTCTATATTTCTTATCTCAGAAAAGAAACTATCTACAATGGCCCCCGCACTAAAATTGCGATAGACGATAATTCATCACCACTACAGTTTGGCGATTGAGTCCACCTCTGTCTAATTTCCCTTTAAACGGAGGAGAATTTTGTAGAGACATTAGGTATTTTTTAAAGCAGGAGACAGAAAAAATGAGCAATGTCCTCGAAGGGATTCGAACCTCGGACCTCTCGAATACGCGCCGAGTGTGCTGACCATTTACAGCACGAAGGCATGCTAAGAAGACGGGAGAAATACCTTACAATGTAAAGCATTTGTTTTGTAGTTAAAAACTTGTCCGGCTAGCAATTGAAAGGTCCAGAGTACACATTCTGGTGACAACAATGCACATTTGTGATATTTCCTATCAATAAACCTAATGCAGCTCGTTGAGGTAAGGTGACGTAAAAGGGAAAGAACTAAAAATTAATCCCAAATTCTGAGTAGAGATGCACAAAACCTGTCGTTTATGAGATCAGATTAAAACCATTCGCTTATTCAATTGAACCGTTTCTTTTTTTATGACTCAGCTTTCGCTAATAATTACGTTGATGTATAAGACCAAGAAAGGAAAATGAATAAAGAGCGGCGAGCGTCGATGGGGGGAAAAGAGGGAAAATGACACGTGTTGTAAGATTGGATGGATCAGCTCAATCAAACCGC
>KK121163.1:241943-261001 GCA_000611955.2 Stegodyphus mimosarum
CTCTTAAAATATCGAATTTTTCTAACATGCTTCCAACTCTCCATCGATTAACTCTAAAAATCAGCTACCACTCTTTTTTATGATTTACCGTTCATTCGCTCATTATAGCAAATGAATTTTTTTAATAAATATAAATTATCATAAATCTGCATGCATTGATACAATTAAAACACTGTAAATTATTATTTTGGTTTAAAAAGAAGCTTAAATATATTTCATGATTATAAACACTTGAATAAAACTAATATTGCTGTGATAACATGCTTGGCTTTGCATTCTATTATACTTTTACACCCAGTGCATTCGTATTTCAAAACATGGTACTCGTCTCTGCGAATTTTTAATGTAATGAAACGTTTTATACTATTTGCTTGCGAATTAACGTAGCTCTGGTTTCCGCAAAGTCCGTAAAAGGTAATCACTCAATAGAAAAGAAAATTAGTGCTCAATAAATAACGTCCTGTTTTGTTGAGAAAAACAAAACAGATTTATATCAAGAATTAATTCAAGAAAATTTGATTAAAAGAAAAAGTAACTGGGTATTATTCTGTCACTATCTACGATAATATTATCACTGTTATATATATATCTCTGTTATATATATATATTCCTTTTTCATAAGAAAATTTCTCCGCTAAAACTTGGAAGGTTATTCTTAAAAGAAAATGCTCTTTTCTTTTTAGTTTTCGCCTTTTTTTTCCTCAAACTTTTCCCGCTGCTTTCATTTTTTCTCAGCTAAAACTCCAATTATTTTTTCCCCTACAGTATCAATGACTCTTAGAAATCTTTCTTTGTTTAGACCTAATTCGTATGAGATAAAAGCCTTTGGCACTGAGTTAATAAGCGTAGATAGATAAAATTCCTTTGGCAATGGTCAAGCTACCAGAAAGTTTTCTGCAATTTTTTTCCGTAATACCCATAAAAAATTTTTTAATTCTTTTGTTCAATGCCAAATAGCACGTAAAGTTGAAAATATTTATTGTCTTTTCAATTTAAATTGGTCTTATTGTAGTTGTTACTAATCTCACTTGTCTGTTGTAACCAGAACAAGCCCACGAATTACAATCGTGGCAAGGAGCATAAGAATGAGACTGTCGCTGGCTAGGGTCTTGAGGTGACGGTTCAGCTTCATACTTAGTTCCGCCCTAATTTTGAAGAAAACCATCCCGGAGAGCGTATCCGAGCGTCTCCCACCCCCTCTTTCCCACTCTTTCCCTACCTCCAACCTCTCGAGAGTACTTTCGGCTCAAAGCATATTCTAAGTGCTCCCATGCCTCACACACACTATACACCTACAAGCGTCCATGTATTCTGTGGAATTCGAATAGGGGCCCTGCGGTACGACAGTCAGCCTCGCTAAGCACTTTCCCATTTTCAACTAACTGACAATTTAATGAGAACGTGGTGAAAGTGATTCAGAATGTCTTGAAATAGCTAATGAAAAACAAGTGCAAAAGCACGTGAGACGTGAGAATGTGGTTTTTAAATATTTGTTTAACGTGCTAATGACAAAAGTTTTGTTTTTTATCTAAACAAAAGCAATTTCGTAGTTGCTTAATGTTTTCACAATTGATTCTCCGTTTATTAAGAACGTTAACAAGAAGTTTATGAAAATTATCGGCAATTGATGTCATTATCTTTTTGCTTAATTTATTAATGCATCATCACTCTAATCACTTCTTTCCCAAGAACAGAAGAATGTATTGGCCTTAATTAATGCATAAGTGTTCTTTGATATAATTTCAGACTTAAGAAGAAAGTGTTGTCTAAAAAGAGGGGCGATAAAACTCGGCTGCTTAAAATATTAGCATTTCCTTTAGCAAACTAAAATGTCAAGTACTTAAATATAGTTTAGCGAATAGATTTAAGTTTACAAACACAGTTTTAAATTGCTCTTCTTTGTTTCAGGGAGCTGCTAAAATAAATAATGTTTCTTATTATAATAGCATTTTATGTAATTGCATATGACCAGTTAAAAACGTGGATATTCAGAAACAGATGCTCGAATGATTTTACACAGAAAATAAATTTTGTAAGAGAAAGATTCGAAAAGCAAATGATTTTGAACTCATTAATTTATAAATAATATTGTAATGAATTAACTAATAGGAAGTTGCTGTTTTTAACAGCATATGGTCATAAGAATTGCAATTTCTTTACCAAAAGTATTTAAATAGGTGTACCCATTGAAACTGTAATTGTGTTTCTACTTCTCTTCTACAAAATTAATAACTGTTAAAGAAGAAATGAATCCATTATCATAAGCTTACATTAGAGTAAAAAATGTGTACATAAAATATAACGTATTATGTTTAAAATATGCGTTTTTATGCAATAGTCATAAATGGATTGATTAAACCCTGAAATTCTGGTACTGTAGTCAAATCATACTTTGCCGGTTGATATATCGTTATTAATTATTTTCTTTCAGAAGAACAAAGGTGTTGCATTCAAACATTTTGAAACTTGTACAACGTTTCAAGTCGTCTCCCGTAACTTTAAAGTTTCCGTGATCACCAAGATCCCCTAGCTCATTGCGATGAATTTTTAATTTTGGGTTTTTCTGAAATCTAAGGTGTGCACATTAAAATCGTGAAGATTTGTAAGAACTGAACGATGTCATAAAACACAAAGTTATACAGATTCCTCCTGCGGTGTTACGTTTGTGATTGTTGTCAATAATACCTGGCATGCAATGCGCTATCTTCTGAGAAGATGAGTATGTTGAAAACTTGTAATTCCAGTAAACAAATTGTACTCTGCTCTCCTGTGGTTGTGATTAGTCCTTTACAATGTTCTTCTTTGTAAATGCTTTACACCGGCAATTTTCTTTTTACTTATATCGTTCGAATGCCATTTATGGTTTCTCACTGTGATGATCAATTCGCGCAGGAAAATAGTGGGTATTGCCATTCGAAAATTTCGAAATGTTGTAACTATAACCGTAATTGTAAGAGCTCTGTTGTTTCAAATCATCTCAATCTCGCGCGCATATCTTTTAATAACAAATCTGAAATTTTATTTGACTGGTTGAGCGGACAGGCCGTTAAGGTTTAATATAGCTGGGGTGTTTTTATTGCGATATATGCAGGCTGTATACCCTCTAGTCTTCAGGCAATCCAAGCCACTGTAAGAAAACCACTCACCAGGCCCATAAAACAAAAAACTTTATACCAGGCAAACGTGGGCCCAAACTTCAGTAGGTACCTAACCACACTCAGATTGTGGGTAACACAACTGCAAATGCAACAGCCAAAAGAGCAGAGTCTGAGCCTCATGCTTGCATACTTAATGTGCCCGTCCACGGCTGCTTCTTAAGAACTGGACTCGAAAGAGGAAAACCTGAAGCGTTGGCGACATCGATGGGAAACAGAAAATACCGGCAGAAGAGTGTAAATTTTTTTTCCAAATGTAGGTCAGCTTCTCAGGTGGCTTGCTTCATTTTACTCAGTTTCTAACACGGCATGAGCTCTTTGTGACTTATCTGCATCAATTTAGACGTCGTGAAAACGACCAGCGCTTATGAAGGATAGTAGGAGGTCCGGATCACTATGCATTCGGTTGCAGAGAGATTGTAGAGTGACTCATATCAGACAGCCAACAGTGGTATATATCTAGACGTGGGCTTAAGTAAGTTTAAAAAATCCTTGTGCTTTTAAATAAATGTATACGCGATTGCGTCCAGTATCGCACATAATATCTCAAATAATCTGAAATAACTTTCAGCTGCTATCCACGTTGCCAGGGCAACCCTATGCAATGTAATTATCTTTAATATATTTAAGTTAACATTTTCTGTTCTTTTCTATTTATTCTCATTTCCTTTGTTTTCTTCTTTGAATGATTTTTAAATTGTTTTATTTCATATGTTTGCGCGTTCGTACAGCAATATTAATTTTCTTTACTGCCATGTACATTTAAACTTTAATTATTGTGTCTATTGCCTTACTTAATGCATTATATTAACTTTTTGTATTAGTAACTCTGTGAATTGTTTATTGCCACACTTCATATATTATATAGCTTAGTATACTAAGCATTATTCGTATAATTCTGTGCTACATTTATTTTTATTGTGACTATCCACAGAATTCATTAATTTTTCACGCTGTGCAAGCCCATTAACGGCATTTAAGTTGTATCTATCCCTCTCTAGTTTGATACGTGAGGAAATTGAAATTGTTCTCCTCACTTGCTTTGCATCCTTCTTCTATTTTCCCTGGCCCACTGAGTCGAGCAGCACTCCTCTTGCACAAAACACACCGCCAAACATAGCACTGGGGAGACTGCATTCCAGTTTTTTTTTCTTCTTTTAGTCCAAAGGGGCAATTTGCCCAGGAGGACTATTAATTTCGTTTTGGCATTTGACGTTGGTTCGTTAAAAGCATTGTTTCACCTTTCAAATTGTTACCACCAAATATTAGCGCCCTGTATATATTTAAAGAAATTAAATAATGAAGAATCTGCATAAATGTGTAGATGTTTCTCGCATTGTGATAAAACAACGGTACCTAGAACCATCCAATTTTGAATATTGAAAGTTTCCACCCGAATATTCGCATCTGGAAACCCAAATTTATAGTTTGAAATTTGTTTTATTATTTCGTATTTTGTAAAACTTTAACGAATTTTTGATTAACAAACTCAAGGATTTCAAAGTGAGCAATGGCAACGTTGTACAGAAAAAAAATGTTTATATCTCCATCGCACGAGACTGTGCATCGGAAATTCTAAAGATATGCTCAATTTAAAATTATTTTGCGACATTGTTGTTGAACTGAATTTTATGGTTTAAGTGCGAAGAACATGATATGTAATAAATAAAGGTAATACACAAAATGTTAAATAAAGCCCCTTTGTTTGAATGTAATTTAAAATCTGTAACCCGTCAGTTTTTTTTTCCTGTAGCAAAGTTAAGTTAATTCCGGCAGCAGGGATAGGATATTAGGAATTGTTTAGACATTATGAATTTTGTAGAAATATTAGGTACTTTTTTGTGTTAGGAAGCGGTAAAAATGAGCAATGCCCTCACCGGGACTCAAACCACGGACCTCTCGAATTCGAGTCGAGCATGTTCACTACACTACGAAAGCATACGAAGAAGGCGGAAGAAATACCTCATATACTGCCCCTTTTAAACTGCGACTGGGTATTAGGTGACCCAATCGCCAAATCCTGGTGGTGGAGAATCATCATCCACCAACGTTTTTAGTTTGGGCGCCACTGTAGAGACATTAGGTATTTTTTATGTCAGAAAACGGAAGAAATGAGTAATATCCTCTCTGAGACTCGAACCACGGACCTCTGGAATACACGTCGAGCATGCTGATCGCTACACCACGAAGGCATGCGAAGAAAGCTGGAGAAATACCTTATAGGACAACCTGGCCGATATTCTACTGTCTCAGTGAATCAGTTGCCAAGTAAAAGAAAGAAAGCTCGTTGTAATCGAATTTGAACTGCCAGTGCCCAACAGCCTTAAATAACTGGCAGCGGGTGAAGCTTTATAACACAAAAGAAGCATTCTTGTAGGAAATCCAAAAATCTCCTCTGGATATCACTAAAATGTTAAGAAATTGGAAGAGATACAACAGACTGTAGTTTTTGTAATTTAAAAAAGATTTTTATAATTCATTGGAGAAAAAAACGAAACATTTATTTCATTGGTTTATTGCTACATTTTTTTCATTGCAATGGACTGAACTGATATCCCAGATATCTCGAAGTGTTCTTGCACTACCTTATTACAAACGCAACTGAATATGAAAAAGCAAGCGATGTCCGTCTGCCTTAAAAAAAATTTTCGTGGAGGAATTTGTAAGAAAGATGACTTCTTGTTCACGTTATACTAGAGGAACCTCGAAATTCTATGGTATCAGCATATTCAGGCTTCTAGTAAAAACAGAACCTGGTACAAACTAACAGTGTGCGCTGGTTTAAAATGCGTCCAAACATGAGTTTTACAAAATTTAAGAATAGAAGTACTTAAATTTAGTACAATGTACTTAGGTTTTAATTTAAAATGCCGTCGAAGCTATGTGTCAAAATACTTCTGTTACCTAATTTGTAACTTCTAATAACTTATATGTAATATAAAAGCATCGAAAAATAACATACATGCTAATATATATATATAATATTAGTTAGTACTATTAAATTAATACAAGGTAGTGGAAATATGTTTAATAAAATAGCCTCAAAAATTTTTAGCATTTCTTCTTTCGAGCATAATTTGTAGAATATTCTTTCTGTACAAGAGCTGGCTGTAAAAAACAAGCCAACATTACGAGAATAAACTTAAAGATGAAAACGTTATTTAATTCCTCGTTACATTTCTTTACTGCTATTGGTCAGTAAAGTGACTGCTATTGGTCAGTGAAAATTATTGGATAAATGATTTTAATTTCGCTTTCTTTATTAAATAAAATGCCTACTACTTGCTTGATTTAAGAATTATTTTCAATGCATTTAGTAAAAATTAATTGTAAATATTTTTTCCTTCATAAAGAAAGGAAAATAACCAAAATAAAACACGGATAGATGTTAAAGAGGAAACAAACTGAAATGAAATGTTTTACGTGCAGATATGAGTTCTACTTATTTAAAAAAACAAACAGAAAATAAATTGCAATACATTTTCCTAGAAACTTTCACACAAAACTGAGAAGAATTGTAAGTCGTCCAAAAATCTACCCCAGTCTCATGGAAAAGGAAAAAAAAAGAACTGTTTATATGATGAAATATTTTCCGTTTGAAATATCAAACGACTCGAGATAACGTCCAGAAACAGAAACTCGCTAGAGTCAGCTGAAAAGTTTGAAAATAACGGGGAGAACTATAATGAGCCTTATTTCCATCATTTTCTTCAAACTAGTCACCGATGCATCCGTTTCAAATTACCGGTAGGACAGAACTTCGTGCATTAGTGAGTGAAGTCATTCTAAATCGAATCAAAGTAAGAATATTATGAACTTCAGTAGAATCTCCCCGTCTTTATAAAGACTTTGATACACCAGAGAATATGACTTTCAAGCGGAATTGATACATACGGTTATTAGCGTCTATACTATGTATAGTAGATAAGGAAAATGTGGCTTTCAAGTATCTGGATGGGATATCTGGGATGATAAATTGTACGTAATTTTTATCCCAGATATCTTCATCTATACTGCATTTTTACATCGCCATACGGCATTGTTTAGAAGTGCAGGTATTTTATATGCTTATTATAATATCTTGCTAGGAAAATAGCAAAGTAGATAGTAGAAAGGATATAAGTGACCAATTTTATTTCGTATTTTATTTTTGATGGAACAGCTTGAGGCATAGCTTTTATAGCTTGTTTCAACCAATTTTCTCATGAAGCCTATCACTGAGAGAAAGGTCGTACACGTTTTCTGATACTAGAAGTTGTCTAATCTATATCTAATCAAATAACTAAAATTTTATTGATCTTAAATATAAAACTTAGCATAAGATGATCCAAAAGCGCAAGCATATATGCCATGCGTTTTCCTTCTTGAAAAACATAAAGTGTTAAAACTGCACAATTGTAATTGCCTTTCAGCTCGTTTTTTCCAATTAAAAAAAAAGATAATGCTAAAATATTTTATTATCTAATAAAAACAGTCTTTCACATTTTATTTGAGAATCAATGTTTTATTTGTTGATTTTATTGCATTCGCATGGAAATTATGACTATTTCACCTATTATAGTATTGTGAAGTCAAGCCCTCACATTTTGACACCGAATTCCATTTCGACTGAGGCAGTGGACACTGGTTAAAAAAGCGATAAATAGATCGGTTTCTGAAGTTTCCTCTTTCTTTCCTCTTTAGTGTTACACTCACAGTCGTCAATGAAGTCTGCAAAACATGTCTGGTAATTTTTTGTCTCACGCCAATTCGGAGACCAATTGTCATTAGCAACTCCTCGTGCTTCTTCATATATTACTTATTTTTATACCTGTGAATATTTATTCATCAAGATGCTTTTTCCTCTTCTCATACGCTGCTAAGATGAAGAAGAATTCGTACATTCATAACTGAATGCACTGGCAAATTCTTTACTCCATACTCACGAAGTCGAAGAAGCAGCGCATTTTGTTAAAAAATAGCTGGACATTTTTAATGCTTACCAAGTCCTATAGTATTCTGCAAGCATGATATCGAAAATTAATTAGTGATTTTTGCGATGTGTCAAGATTATCCTTCCTTCGATATACCGTCCTTGTACGACGAACTTGCTATTGTTATTTTGTGAATGGTGTTATTTAGGTTTTTTGAGACCAAATATTTGTCAAATTTTTTATTACAGTGTTGAGATTCTGAATAGATAAATGTTTATTACGTGTTGTTTTGGTACTATACACAAGTGAACATTTATCTTTTATTAAATTTTAGGTTATTAAGGTACACCAGGATCAAATCGTAATATTCTAGTAATATCGTAATATCTGTTCGAATTATAATTCGTCTGAACGCAAACATAGTAAAAATCAAACTTAAATTATCCCTCCTTTTCCTCTTTCTCCTTTAAATCCGCCGGTATAATTCAATAACATTTGGTATAGTGACTCTTAAATTTTACAACAAGTATTTTCAGCAAAAGGGAAAACAATAAAGAAGAATGAAATTTCCTTTTATCATGTCTAATTAAATACTATAAATCTTTAAAATAATGAAGAACGGAATTTGATTTTTTATCGTACCTAATGGAAAGGAAGCGTTTTTAAACAAAACATTTTGTCTTATTTATCATTTGCAAACCCATTTTATCATTTCCTTCGTTTAATCGCATTTAGAATCCCCTTTATCATTTCCTACGTTTTTAATCGTATGAGAATAAGGTTCAATCCAAGCTCAAACCTTTTACTACAATGGAAAATAACTGGAAAATATTTTAAGCGCTTATATCGAACGCGAAATAAACACTTTTAAATTAAACGTTTTAAATTCTATATTGTCTCTAAATAAATTCAGTCCGTTTTGTCATATTGAGATGCGTGCGTATAAAGTAGGAATGTTTGGAACCATAACAACAGAGATAAATGAAACGCTACTCGCCAGTATAGGGAATGGAAATTAATCTCTTTTGTTGAAATATTTCACAGCAGCCATCACCTGCAAACCAGTTTTAGCACGTAGCTCTTAATATCGCGTTTGAATAAGAATAAACATAAGAAAGGGGTTTAACAAAATTCGCTTCTAAGACAACGTTACATAAATACCTTTAATGATAAAAATGCATTATTAAATAAATAGCCTAAAATGATTTTCTAAACATATGAAAGATGCGTATATTAGCCCAGTTAAAAGCTACTGTTACAAAATTGCAATAAATGACGGGACATTCGAAACCGAACAATCAAACTACAAACAACAGAAACACTACCTAAAAATGTTTGTTGATATTCTGAATTACTTATCGGATGACTACGATATCTGAAATGCTTTTCTCACAGTCAAATTTCAGCATTTAGAATAATTGTCTGCGTAGAACGTTAATCATCTTAATACGTTACATAATATTCAAGAACTAAAAAGTATTTCCGATTCCAATATTCTGTTTCACTCATAGTCAGCTAGTTTAAGATATACTTGTTTTTTTCCCAAATGGTGCTAAATCTTTGCGCTTCTTCCAAATAAGATGGACACAATGAACTACAATTAATTAATTCATGGAATTATCACTTGCGTTAATTAATTCATAGAATTACCACTTGCAGGGAACTACAAAATAGAGTGACTTTAGTAATAGATAACGCTTGTTTTTCACGGAGGGAATTTTTTTATTTTATAGCAATCTGAAATAGGCTTATTTTAAATAAACTAAATATTTATTTCAATTTCATTTAAATATCAGATACATTTATTTTCCTTGGCTTAACTAATATAATAAGCCTATAATCTACTTGCGTGAGTTATTACTTTCACATTATTACTTAAAACAATATGCGCTTCATTCCATTAAGTACCGTAACTTATTAAGCACAAAACAAAAATTACAAAACATATGCTTCTAATACAGAGAGAAGACAATTAAAAAAATTTGAAAGCTTTCCGATTTTATATTACACCCAAAGACGCGTTTTTTAACGTTTTATGTGTTAGCTTTATTTATTGAAGATCATGCTCTTCGCATTTAAACCATAAAATTTAGTTCAAAAGCAATATCGCAAAATAATTTTAAATCGAGCATATCTTTTAAATTTCCGATACACAGGCTCGCGCGCTGGAGATAAAAATGTTTTTTTTTGTACAGTGTTGTCATTCCTCGCTTTGAAATCCTTGAGTTTAATAATCAAAAATTCGTTAAAGTTTTACAAAATATGAAAATCGATAATAAAACAAATTCCAAATTTGGGCTTTCAGATGCCCGTATTCGGGTGGAAACGTACGTTATTCAAAATTAGGTGACTTTAGGAACCGTTGTTTTATCGCAATGCGAGAAACATGCATACATTTATGCAGATATTTCATTATTTAATTTCTTTAAATATAATACAGGACTCTAATGCTTGGTAGCAACAATTCGAAACGTAAACCGGCATTTATAGTGAACGAACGCAAAATGCCAAAACGAAATTCTGGGCTAACTCCCTTTGAAATTTCTAAGAAATGAAATCCCTTTGAAATTCCCTAACTTTAAAATTTCTCCAGCAGTTACATAAGATGCCCAACTAAATTTTTTGAGATATCTGTAAAGTAGTCCTAAGTTAAAAAAATGTAAGCTTAATTTATTTTTACCAAATTTGTTTGACTACAGTTCAGGTACTGCCTAAGTTTCCAATACATCCTTTACTAGGTAAGCTTGCCAGGAAACGATTAATGGTCATACACTGGGGAAAACAAGCAAAAGTTTTAGTTAAATGTTATCCTCAACCCAAAACATACTGCTCTTCTTTTATTCTTTTCGAATTTGCATACTTTTTCTTTCCATCCTGCGTTTGCAGAAGCACTGAGTACAATATGCAGTCCTGGCACTATAAAAGGCATATATAAACAGTTGCTAAGCTATTACAGCAGAGATCCGTACAATAGTGGAAGATTAGAATACATTACAATGGATGTAATTCAGCATAAAATATTTATATACATTACAATGAAATTTATATACAAAAATATTGGTGTGTATGCACTAATTTAAATATGCTATATGTTATAATTTTCAGAAAGACCAATTAGCCAATGGTATATTAAACATCATTTGCAGCTAGCATAATATGCACTACATAATGTTGCGATGTGCGAACAACAAAAACAAGAGCTGTGTGATAAACAAAGCTAAAAGATGCGTGCAAAAGCACGAAAAAAATGAAGAACTTTTGCCATATAGCAATACAGGAATATAACATTAAGCATAAAGAGAAATGCAATAGAGAGAAATAAATATAGCAATATATGTATTGCAAACACAATTCTGAAGAAACAGATCGTATCTTAACACTTTAGTGAATCCGTTTATGATATCGCAAACCCAAAAGTACGCTTTAGTCATAACTGAACCGTACTTTTGTGCAACAATACCAATGCTGATTTTAATCTCAGTATACTTTATGTTCTCTTCAGCTTTCTTATTATAGTTTGACCTCCTCATTCGCGACCATGAGCGCAAATACGCATGCGCCATTCGGACCGAATTATTCTCAAAATAGGGTGGAAGGATGGAGACTTTTTCCCCCTCCAGCAAATCTCTTTCCGGAGATGAGAAGACTCTCACGTGACCGTTCACAAATCATAACGCCCCTTGACGCGCTTGAAACGGTCGAACTATATCTAGTATACTTACTGGCTCAGTGAGTCCAACGGCAATCACTAGATTTCTGAAGATTCACATAGGAAGTATACGAATAGTCGGAATATGGTATAATGGTCTCTTGCCACAGAGGCAATTTTAGATATACCAAGAATGGACCATGCTCTATGAAGAACTCAGTAAGTAATGAAATCGAGCATAATAAACTTAAACTGACATGTAACACTCGAATAGTAGTCCTTAAACTGACATGTAACACTCGAATAGTAGTCCTTAAACTGACATCTAGCACTCGAATAGTAGTCCTTAAACTGACATGTAACACTTGAATAGCAGTCCTTAAACTGACATGTAACACTCGAATAGTAGTCCTCCTGGCAGTAAGCGAAACATCTTTCTTATAATTTCATGTCAAGTGAAGGCATATAGTAGTTTTTATGATTTATAGTGGGAAGCTGAGAGGTTATGAATTTAGAAAATGAGAAAGGCGCGAGTTAATATATGTTACAGACAAAGTATGAAATTCGGCATTCTATAAAATGCCTACGCATTTTTAGAATGCCGAAAACTGGAGGGTAATTTATGAAACGATTAAACATCTCACACATTGCCATAAGTTTTCTATACAATGGCAAATAACAAACCGCCAAAGTACGAAATATAGCTCCTTATTCTATACAATGCCTAGATAATGCATATAATAATTCGTGCAATATGTTAGTAGTTGTAATGAGTGTAACAGAGGATAGTTTCTACCGACTTGAAACTTCTGAAAGAATTTTAAAACAACTATATACGAGATCACAGTTCATTTTATGTTGTAAGGACTTCCTTAGAACTGAAGATATTCCTGACCAGGAAATTCACCTACAGTTGCTCAGTCTAATAGAAGCTGCCAATGGTTCGTCAAGTTTATGTGTAAAATAAAATGCTGAAATGTGAAAGGTCCTTATGTTAAAAATTCAATGAGGTGAATTCAAAATGTCATTCAAGGCTACCATGTTACAACAAATAGGTTAATTTCTTATTTTTTACATAAAAATTGTGTTTCCTTTAACAAAAGAGACAAACTTTGTTTCGTACAAATTTCCTTTTTATTTCAAAGGGGCAACTTGCCCAGAAGGACTTTTAATTTATTTTTGGCATTTTGCGTTGAAATGTCAGTTCACTTTTCAAATCATTGTCACTAAATATAAGAGCCTTGTATTATATTTAAAGAAATTAAATAATGAAAAATATGCATACATATATGTATGTTTCTCGCATTGTGATAAAAGAACAGTACCTAGACATATTTTTGAATATTGAATAAGGGTATCTTAAGTCCAAATATGAAGTTTGAAATTTCTTTTATTATCGATTTCGTATTTTGTAAAACTTTAACGAATTTTTCATTAACAAACTCAAGGATTTCAAAGCGGGCAATGGCAACGTTGTACAGAAAAAATATTTCTATCTCCATTGTGCGAGACTGTGTATCGAAAATTCTAAAGATATGCTCAATTTAAAATGATTTTGCGATATTGCTCTTGAACTGAATTTTATGGTTTAAGTGCGAAGAACATGATATTTAATAAATAAAGGTAACACACAAAACGTTAAAAAGCGCCCCTTCGGGCGTAATGTAAAATCTGAAAGAGCTTCCAGATTTTTTTAATTGAATTTTTAGTCCAAAGGGGCAATTTGCTCAGAATGACTATTAATTTCGTTTTACATTCTGAGTGGATTCACTATAAATGTTGGTTCCCTTTTCAAATTGTTGGCACCAAATATTAGGGCCCGGCATTATATTTAAAGAAATTAAATAAAGAAAAATCTGCATGAATGTATGTATATTTCTTGCACTGTGAAAAAAAACGGTACCTAGAGGCATCAAATTTTGAATAACATACATTTCCACCAGAATACGGGCATTTGGAAGCCCAGATTTGGAATTTGGAATTTGATTTATTATATAATTCATATTTTGTAAAACTTTAACGAGTTTTTGATTAACAAACTCAACCATTTCAAAGCAAGGAATGGAAACACTGTAGAAAAAAAAAACGTCTTTATCTCCAGCGGAAATTCTAAAGATATGCTCAGGGGCAATTTGACCTGAAGGGCTATGAATTTCATACTATTAATGAAAAATCTGAAAGCTTTCAGATTTTTTTTAGTTTTCTTTAATCTTACTTGGTCTTGGTATACTCGATTTATTTTTTCTTTGTATATTTGAATAAAAAAATTTTAATGGCAATCTTTCATTATTTTTCAAAATAATTTTTTTTAAATGATCGTCTTGAAAATAATAACCTTGATACGTCCTTTGTTTCATACTTTGCCTAAAAATTAGTTGTCATTCCATAGAAACCTAGGTATTATCTAAAATACCTAGGTAAAATATATAATAATTCTCATATTTCATACTTTGCCTAAAATCCCCAGGCATTCATTAAAATGCCTAGGTATTCTATAGAATTCTATAGAACGTCGCCATTTCGTACTTTGCCGGTAACGTATTTAATCAGACTGCTTAAAAGTTTCAATCAAGTTTTCAAGGAGCAAATCAAAATTTTAAATATACAGATCATATTTAACTCAGCATAAGCAATAATGCTTACCCAATCTCTAATTTTCTTAGATGAAAAACTGAAAATAAAACGTTAAGAAAAATTTAGACGCATTTATGAAACTACTTCCTTTACGTTTCAGTTGTTCTAATCTAAATTGTTATACTTCTGAGCTATAGCTCTTTGTTTCATGGATTTTAACTAGTAGAATATTTACACAATTTAAAAAGGTATTCAGTAACTAATTATGATGAATTATTTAAGCATTAGCCATTTATAAGTTTATCACCCAAAACATTGTCAGAATATCTCGTTTAATGTATATTAATTTTCTAGTATAACAATAAATTCACATTAATGATTTTATTGATTAATTTCATTTTCTGAAACATTTCCATGTTAGTTTTTATGAATAATTTGAATATAAAATTGTTTAATAAGCTGCCGGTGCACCTTTTACTTCTTCGTAAATAAGTTGCTTTTAAATATTCCTTTAGTTTCCAAGAATTGTTTAATTGCTTACATTTTTTTAAATTTAAATACAGTCAATCACGCTTTATCATCCACTTGCTCTTTTGCACTTTAAATTTTATTATATGATACTGATCATTTCTTACACTTTTCAGGCTCATTCAAGTAAATCTCTGAATAAACGCAATTACTTAAATTCTTTCTTATGATACTGCTTGCAGAAACATATTTACACATAAAAAAACAGAGATATTTTTCAAAAAATATCAACATTTGTTAATAAAAGAATAATATATTTAATTAAATCTCTTTTCGCTTAGGCTGCAAATATAAAATGCGTGAATAAGCTTAGCGTAAAACAAGATTTAAAGTAGCTTCTATGTTTTTGAGCTTGGTTTCGTTATAATACAAAGTTACTTGCAGCTTATAACCAATCAAAATTATTGAACTATTTTTTCCATCTAATTCTATTTTCATCAATTTAGTGAGCCTGTTTTTAATATTTCTTGATTAATTTATTTTGAAAATAAGCTCAATTTCCAGATATATCCCAATAAGTCTCAGGAATCTCACTACCTTTGTGAAAAAGCTCTTACTTTTTTCTTTAATCCTACGTATGACTAACAGTAAGCTGCTTATTTAAATTCTCTTAATGCCCATGAAAGTTCTTGCTTGTAAAGGTCTAATTTCGCGAATGACTTTTCAAGTTAATGTTGAATTTCATACACATCTCAAATAGTTAAAACAATGAAAAATATTCTTACTTCTCAATTTTTGTAACAACTGGCAAGAATTGAAATAACCTAAAATCAAACAAAGCCAACACCTTTACTACTGTGGAAACACCTGTGCAACTTTATAATTTATGGAAAAGGATTTTAAGGCATTATTTTTCGCGAACTTCGTAGACATCATTGAGACACTTTAATTTAATAGCTGACATTCTAAACTCATTATGTATCTATCTTAAGAAAATATATCAAAAACATCTTTAATTCCTTATAAACACATTTTTTTAAATATTTTTAAAACATTTTATCATCTCAACTCAAGTTTCCTTTTCTTTGCGAATGAACAGAATTTCTGTTGCATGAGCCGAAGTACGATATAAAAAGAAGTAATTATTATTAATTTATGTAGCAAGATAGTTTGAGTGTTACCAGATATTTGGTAATGATACATCGGATCTTTCCAAATAACGCCGAAAGTCAGTTTTAAAAGTAAGATTAAAATGTTACTTGCTAAACTCGAATAAGCAGAAATAATGAATGCAGTATAGTATATAAAGAATTATCTAGTTTTACTAACCAGTTACTTTATGTTAAATAACTTTATTGTCATTTTCGCTTTCCGTTTTAACTGGCAGATTTCTTCTAGCTCGTGTATATTCAATATTATATATATGAGGTAGCAAGAGACAGTATTTAATGAAAGGCTTTAGATTGTAGAATCAGAGAGTATTCTCCTTGCTGATGGTCAAATTTTCTAGGTAAATTTCTTGATAGCAGTTACCTGCGTCTCCTCGTTCATCTCGCCATCAGACTTATCACGCCGATATTAGGTCTGAGCCGACTTGGGCGCATTCTCTCTGTGTAGTCGTTCGGTTGACTTACAATTTACTTAGTTCATTTCAATTCATTACTTTGATTTACTCCCTAAATGTTACCTGGTTCTGTAACCACAAGCTGTACCTTTTGTTAATTTATATGAATTAATAAAAGAGCATTTTACACCTATCCCTAAGTCTTTGATCTAATTTTCAGAATATAGAGATAATTCGTTTACGTCGTTCGGAGTTCTCATTAGTTCATGTTACCAAAAAGGGTACGACTCTGTGAGTATCATGTCAAGAAGTCAGAAGGCATTAAACATGCTGAAACGTTACAAAAGGCAACAGTGACGACGGTACATTTAGGCTGAGTCATGAGAGGACATGTCGGAAAGAGAAACGAAATATGGTCTGATAAAGAAGCAAACGTGGTTTCTATTAACTAAACATCTTTATGATAACGGTTTCGTTAAATGTCTGCTCCATTCGAAATTCGAAATTTGTCCTTTTTACTTCCTTGTACGAAATAAAAACGAAGTATTGTAATCACAAAAAAATTTGGGTATCATATTTCAACCAAAATACACATTCTAACCACTATCGAATGCAATTTAACGATGGTTTTACGTGACATCTGTACGTAAACTCTTTGTCCCCCAGAAAATTATAAAACGGATTTAAAATGGGTTCCGATGAGATTTTTTCGTAAATATGTATGCATGTATTTCGCATAACTCAAAGACGAGTAGCCTCAGACAGTTCGAATCTTGAATAAAGGACTGCTATAACGTATAGATGTGCACCTCCTATTTTGGTTGCCATCGGCCGCACCGAAAGTACATATATATATATATATATATATATACTCTGTTAGAAGTATATATATATATGCACACTCTTTGCCATAAAAATTTGCGCACCAAGAAATAATTGTTGGATAGTAACGAAACTTAGCATGAAGGTATATGTCCGGTAGATATGATTAGAAATGCAGCGTGATTGCGCATTGCGTAATGCCACTAGAGGGTGTTGAACTTTTTTTTATTGAAGTATAAAACAGGTAATCAGAGCTTATTTGAGTATGCTTAAGCTTTTTCTAAGGAAACGCTAAGGTATACATGTCATTACACCGCCATCGAAGCCAATATCAGTACCTTTCAGAGTTCGAGAGGGAAGAATCATCGGGATGATGGAAGCTGAGGTAGCTCGTCAAGTAGGCTATTCCGATTTTACTGTGAGGAGGTGTTGGAACCAGTGGACAGAAGAGACGTCATTTACACGGCGACCAGGCTCAGGATACCCTCGACAGACCAGTTGTCAAGAAGACCGTCACATCTTACAACACGCACGCGTAGAGCAAACTGCCTCATTGGTCTCTATCCAGACACAGGCAGCAGCTTCATTACGGGCGCGTGTGTCTTCCCAAACCATCGCAAGGCGCCTGGTTGAAGGACATCTGTTATCACGTCACCCATTAATTGTGCTGCCAATGAAATCCATCTACCGACGCCTCCGTCTGAAATGGTGTCGCGCACGACAGAATTGGACTTTAACGGAAAGGAACCAGGTCGTTATCAGCGACGAATCTAGATTCAATTTGACCAGTCATGACAATCGTGTTCGTGTGTGGAGGTCCCGTGGGGAACACCTCAATCCTGCCTTCGTTTTACAACAACACATCGTTCCCACAGTTAGTGTGATGGTATAGGATGTCATTGCTTACGATACACGGTGACCCCTAATATTAATCCACGGCACAATGACAAGCCAGCTGTACGTCCATGACATTCTTCAGCCACATGTGTTGCCACTCATTGCAGGGCTCCCAGGAGCCTATTTTCAACAAGACAGTGTTCGGCCACACACAGCACGGAGCTCACAAGAAGGCCTTCGCCATATTAATACCCTTACCTGGCCTGCTCAATCCCCAGATTTGTCGCCAATCGAGCATATCTGGGATCATTTGGGACGGCAAGTTGGACAGCCTACGAAATTGGCCGAACTAGAGGCGCGTTTACAGCAACTGTCGAATGAGATGTCTCAGGACACCATACGGAACTTAAATGCCTCAATGGCCTGATCGTATCGCATCGTGCATTCGCGCTAGAGGTGGTCCAACAGAGTACTAAAACTTCCGTTCATGTGTACTTTTTCTGCAATAAATTATCTTTTTTCTTTGATTTTCTAATGAACTACTTATATCAAAGTTGTACTTACATATGTAAAATTTCTTTTCATTCTGACAACTCCTTCTTGGTGGACAAATTTTTATGACAATGAGTGTATATCCACTCTGTTACTCGACTCAGTGAGCTCACCGTCTTTATTCTTATATGTTGGTAAATTGTGCATTTTTTTGCTTTAAAAATCATTGAATCATGTTCTTCTTACCTTTCGGTTAAGGTTTTCATGCCTTTAGTTAACCTGCGCGTTATAGTTGTAGAGTTATCAACAATTTAAAAGTTGTGTAAGTGCGGCATTTTGGCCATATTAGTTTAACTTAGCAGAATAGTGGATTTGTTGCCAATCTAGAGAAACTAAGCTTCGCAACAACAAAAATAACGCCTTCTGTTATTACTGCGAATTAAATCTTGCTTAATCTATTCTGAAATTTATTCGAGGAAATAAGTGTTTAAGATTTATTTCGTAATTTTTAATATAGATATTTTGAGTTTTTATGTATTTTTGCCTTGTCACGAAGTGAGAACTGAATTAATTGAATACGAAAT
>KK121163.1:269220-283026 GCA_000611955.2 Stegodyphus mimosarum
GCGAGTTTTATTTTCTTAGCTACATTTTTGTGTAGCCTAGTCCTGACCGTTTGATTTCCCCTCTTTTTAATCTGTGTATCATCCTCTGAACGTATATCCTTATCAAGCGTAAGCTCTTCGTCCGAATTACTTCTAGAGTCCGTGTGTATGTGTACTGGACTACGATCCCGTTTATCCTCTCTTGTGCAACTTGTCCCAGGTATAGCTGAAAAATCCTGACTAGTATTTTCATTCTGTGTCTTTCCTAGTTTAAATTCATTATTAACAGTTGTTATCATCTCAATCATGCTAAGCAAGAAGGTGTACATCTTATCCTCAGTTTTTGTGAAAACTCCATTTTCTGACTTAATCCTATCTAAATCATTAATTTGTAACCTTATCGCATCAATAATTCTCTCCATTGCAGCGGCGAGAAACTAACACAAAAATCCAGCCCGACGCAAGCATGCATCCGGCACCCCGGAAACGGACTCACTCAACGGTGTTCCGCCAGACGGATGAGCCGGTGGAAGTCTACTAGGCCCCTGACAAGTACCTGACAGTTAAATAATGTCTTGTTACGGATTTCACATTTCTTTGGCTATTTATTTAGAATTGTAATTAAAATTGCTTTATATTTCCCGTGCTACGCAGACGATTTTTGAAGAGAAAGTTACGTCAAAAAAATAAAAATAAAAGAGCGCGTGCATTTAATGTTTAATAAATAAATATCTCGTAATTACTGTTGCCATCCAGAAAAATCGAGATTGTTTCAGTGATAATTAAAAAGTTTATAAAAGCCGAATTGAAACACCTCATCTCAGTTGTTGTTGTAGTTGTAGCTGTAAAAAGCGAACTGCTGTTTGTTTACTTAATGATGTTATTGATTGTAGTGATTTCGCTATGAGATAGAATTATTTTATCTGTTTTGAACTGAGTTTTTGCTAAACGGTTGAGATATTGTGATATTGTGCGAATATCTCTGAAGAAATATTTTAGCATTTTGATTTATTTCTTGTGGAAAGAATAAATTTTTGTCAACTTGTGCATTCAATCCATAACGAACCCGAACGCACGCAACAGTATATATACTGGTGAACAAAATTAAGATGGAACACCTTTTTCTGTATATCTTCAGAAATACTGGATAGAAATAAATGAAATTGGGTATGGTTATAGTTTGTGGTATGACAATAGTGTGTACAAAACAATAATGAAAATGCCATTCATTAGCATGAGTTATGGCCAAGAATCCAATGTGGTCCAAACTTGAGGTTGAAAGATGGCAGTGAAAATGTGGCTAGTATGATTTAAAGAAGAGAAGGTTGGTCTAGGTTGAAAGATGGCAGTGAAAATGTGGCTAGTATCGCCGCCGGAGGAAGGACAACGTACACAGTGAGTAGCCATGTTGTTAACAAGAGAGTTTAGGAATGCCTGTAGAAGTCGCACCCACTCCTCCACGAGAGCAGTTTTTAACTTCTGAAAACTCCTGAATGGTTCTGGATGGGGGGTCAGTGTATTACAATTCCCCTCCCAAGAGCATCCCAAGAATGTTCAATAGGAGTAAGGTCAGGAGATTTGGCTGGTCAATTCAATCGGTGAGAATCCTCGCTTCCCAGACAGTCATCAATCAGGTAGGCTGTATGTGGTCGTGCATTGTCGCCCATAAAAATGTACTCAGGGCAAATAGCAGCCCTGAAAAGTCGCACATAGGGTTCTAAGATCCCCTGCTTGTAACGCTGGACATTCACGAAGCCAGTGTCAAACACATGGAGACATCTTGTTGTCCTTACCCAGACCATCACATTGGTCCGTTTCCATGATGTTGCTGGGATGGTACTCAATCCCCGAGAATCAGGTTATAGACTAAATCTGGACGCATCCATGAAGAGAGCGTTAGCTCAATAACGATGTGCTCAGTGTTGGTGTTGTATGTGCCGTTGTAAACGATTTCTTTTACGGGAGAGAGAGCGTGGGATGCAAATAGCGAGCTTTCTGGCATACAGTCCTGTCTTAAGAGCCTTCTGGCAGCTGTCTTCCTTGAAACTGATGTTCCTATGGCAGTGGGTCACGAGACAGTTTTCTGACTGTAGACGTCATCTGGTGCTCAGCTGAAAGTGCTAAGTACAGGTCGTCATTGGTCATTGTGGCTCTCAGGTAACATTGTCCTAGTTTTCTGGACACTGTCCCGCTTTTTTTAAATTGGTTCCACAAATTAGAGATGACACTTGACGTTACATCCGTTTCTCAAGCATTGAGCTTGGGACAGTCCTGCCTTAAGCCTACCCACGATTCTCCATCTCATACTTTCATCTAAGGGATGATGTGTACTCATTTCACTTATAAACAACATAAAACAAGAAATTGTTTCATGAAAGACGATAAAAATCACTTCTGTATTTGCAAAGCGGAATAAACTGAGTAGCTGGACACGGACTTTTGTACTTCCTGCTGGCTTACCGACGCCGCCCACAGAAATACGTCAACTAAATCTCTGTGACACGAGCACCACAGTGGCATTTTATGACAACCAACTGTCCAGGTTTTTTATGGTATTTTAAGAGATAAGTGGCAAAATGTTTTCCATCTCTTAGTTTTGACCACCAGTGTATTTTATTAAGCTATTCTGTTGCATTGGCACTCTGTGAATAGCAACTAACCGTATATCTAACACTATTTCGGTGTTAAAACCCTGTTTGCTTTCGTTTGAATTTTAAATCTTTTGGAACTATTTAGAGCTCTAATAGTTCTTTGAATTAAAATTTCGTGTATAAAGAGTTGCAAATATTAACGACAGAAACTGTAGTAAACTAAACAAACGTACAGCATTACACGCTCTGCAGAACAAACATTATCTCCTGCTTGAGCTGCTAGTCAGATATTGAATAGAAGAACATGCAAACATACAGGAATGTTACAGAAGTTTCCAGCCAAGTGATAAGCAACAAAATCCCTTATGATAATGAAAACGAGAAGTAACTGAAGAATCAGATTTAAAAGACTGGGTTTACGCAAAGGTATAATTTAGATTACTAGGTAGAACAAACAGATTTTTATAGATGTAAAACGTTGCCAGGAGAGACAATTCATCAACTAAAAGCCTTCTACATACTTTTAGCAGCAGAATATTGTAAACTATGATTTTCCGCCTAAACGCATTGTACAGTGGACAATCTAGGAATTTCTTTCATGTAAATGTAAGTTTACGCATTTGGTACAGAGTTTCAAATTTCTCTTTTTTCAACCGATATATACTTTGCTACGCTGATAAATAACACTGTTTAAGGCGTATTTAAAACCCTGTTTGCATTCGTTATAAGATAATATTAAGTTATAAGATATATTTTAACAACGGAAAAGGAAAACTAGGAATTTATCAACAGAATAGAAAAGGATTCAGTAATTCTCTGAGGCGGTAGGTCAGATGCAGAAGACAGAGACTGTGTTAGCTTGCATATTAAGCAAGGGAAATGAGTGTATCTGCCTTAGGAGACATGTTTTCGCAGAGGGTTTGCTTTCATGCCTCGCATTTATGTTACAATATAAGGAATTTTTAAAAAACTCCATTCATCCATATTATTTTGTTTTTGTGAACAGAAACTAGGTACTGAAGTTTAAGGATTTTTGTCCAGTTACCCACTACAAGTCAACTGAGAATTCAGCTGATTTTTGTAAAAGAAATTTTCTAAATTAATATTACTTACTTTAGAAAATAAAATAAAATTTCTGACAACATAACTGTAATATTAAAATTTTCAAACTTTTGTTTTATCTACTAAGCTTTTAAGTCTGTTATTCTATGAAAAACATATGATAGTTACTTATTATTTATCTTTATATATTTGTTTACGAATTAATCATTTTTGCTCTAGGAGCATATTCTTTTTAATTAAAAATAATTAAATTGTATTCCGAAAAATATATCGAGTAAAATTAATAATTTTAGCAATTAAATGCTTATTTAAAGCACCATAGTGTTATCTCATTTTATATTTTGGAATTTTTCATGGTAGTACGTAAACGCTGTAAAACTAATCCTATTACTTCTATTGCCGCAAATGCACCTTAGAAGAGCCACTGTACTTGCATGTTTCATAATCCTGTTTTAAATTTATGCAACAATTTAAAGAATTTCAGCCATGATTCGAACCAAACAAATCAGTTTCATGTCAGAGTATTGATATCTAATTTGGATCCAAAGCACAGTACATTGAAATTTAAATCAAATGCTCCCAAAATATCGCTTACGCATTGGAATCTACTCACATAAATTAAATTTATGAAACATATAATTCAGAATTCCATGCTTCATATGACGTAATAAATTGATCATGCAGTCTGATAATCAGTGTCTAGACAATAAAAGCATCTGAAAATGGTATACGCTATGCCATCTGAACAATACAGTTCATTCGCTTTTTAGTTAAATAGAGGATGTGTAACTGTCTAATGCTAATCGAATTTCATATAATTTACTATTTCCTACCAAAATTATTCAGTATATATAGAAATATTAATTAATGTATTAGAAAATAAATTTTGCTGGTTCTACAGATTATGTAGAATATGTAATAATGCAATCTGCAATGGCCATATAATTTAAACTTGAGCCTTTAGAGACATAAATTAACGAAGGACGCAAGGTAAATTATTGTACATATTACATTCCATATAGTCCATGTCATTGCCGCTTATTTTATCGAATTTTAGATTATGCATTAGATGATTTGAGAGAATTCGTGCACCAGAATTTAGCACTTTAAAATATAAGTGCCTCAAAATACAGGGTTTTTCTAAATTAATATCGGGGTTTTAATGCTTTGTAGTATTTATTACGTAAAACATAAACATGTTTGTTGGTATGCGCATGTGCCAGAAAGCGCTAGTAGCAAAAATGGCGATTAGTGAACAGAAAGCTTTTTGTACATCTTCGCAGTTTGCAAAGACCGAATCTGTAGTTACTGTGCAACGTGCGTTCCGTTTAAGTTCAGATGTGATCCCCCAAGGGATAACAACATCCGTAGATGGAATCATAAGTTTGAAAATACCGGCTGCCTTTGCATACGGGACGACCGACCAAGGGTTAGTGAAGAGAGTGTTGAGCGAGTGAAAGAGTCTTTAACGCATAGCCCGAAGAAATCAGTTCAGAAGGCTAGTCGTGAATTAGCAGTTTTGGCGACCACTGTTTGGAAAGTTTTACGAAAACGCTTATACCACAGACACTAATCAACGTTTGGGAAGAACTGGGCTATCGATTTGATGTATGCCGTTTAACGAAAGATGCTCACATTGAACACTTGTAAGCTTGTAGGTATAACTGTTTGAGTTGCTCTTTTATTTCATGTATTAATTATAATTTTGTGTTTCACGTAAAAATGCTACAAAGCGTTTAAAACCCGATATTCATTTAGAACCACTCTGTATAATGAAGAATCAATTCTTCACTTCTTAATCAAGTAAACCATCTTCGATGGTAATTCTACGCAACTGAAGTGAGTGAACAACTACGAATAATTTCCGTGTGATCTGATTGGATGTACCATTTCCAATTTTTTCCATTTCTTAATTATGTAAACTAGCTTCTGTGTCGATTCGAATTGGGGTTTCCAAAATGACCAAGGACTTTATTTTTTTTAATATGAGTAACACCAACTTTTGAACTTGATATATACAAATGCCCAATATAAAATTATCTATTCACAAAATTCGTTTAAAAATAATAACTTAGCTTTATACAGAATCCGTCAAAAATTGTACATATACACTTGAATGGATGGTATGTGCGTATTAATTTCGAAGTTGGACTGAACTACCTTTACAGTATGTAGTATGATGTTAGCTCTAAATATGTCGGCATTGTCATAAATATAATATGCGCCGTATGAAGATGACAATGAATAAAAAAGACCTTGGGGGACTTGAAAGACGCCAGTGTAGGGCAGGAAATAGGTTCTGTTGGAGGTCCTTTGTCAAGAACTTAAGCGGCATGGGCAGCAGTCTCCGCGGACATATTGACCAACGTTGTTCTCCAATTTGAAACTTTGAGACCATTAAGTAATAATACAAGGGCAGGTGTACAAAGATTGTATTATACGTAATCCAACCTATGATACGTATCATTATATTAACTTCTAATTAAGTTCGGTACTATCACAAAATAATGAATTTTCTTCCCTTAATGCGAATATGCATTTTTCTGAATGAAATTGCTCATGGACTGAAATTTACATTAGGCACAGAATAAAAAAAGGTATGGTATATAGATGCAGCGTAAAAAGCTACATTTCTACCATTTTTGAGTTATGTATACTGTTATATAATGAATATTTTCTATCGGACTTCCTTTTTTTCCGAAGGAGATGCTTTTAATGGATGCCATAGCTGAAAATGCAACTTCATTTAAATGTCTAAAAATAAACATCAGTGTTTCCTTCGCTGAAATGAATTTGAAACTTTCTGTACATGTTTTAGTGAAGCCTCATTTTACTGCACTTGATAAATTCAGTCAAACCTTCATTAAGGAACATTCCAATTTATATAGCGACTTCCCATTAACAGACATTTCCTGAACTATTTGAACATTGAGGTAAGATCCAATGCCCTTCTATTTGGGGGGCACTTCCGGGTTCAGGACAAAACTTTTAAGGCTGTAAATGACCACGGAAGGGAGATATGACAATATCCTTCGACTGATTTCGGTCGATTTGATTTCCGTCGATTTAAGTTTTGAGATAATCCAATCATTTGATTGACGATTGAAGCCATTTCACCAAAATATATTTTCTCTTTTTATGTCTCCATATTGGAAAGAGTTTTTTTTATGTTAATGTTTCAAATTTTCTCACCATTTGTATATAACAGCGGAATTAAACAACTGCACTAAAATGCATATTTATAATTTTTGTTGTCTAATTATTATTATTATTATTATTATTATTAGAAAAATTAATAATTACTTAGATAATTTTAATAATTATTTTTCATCATTATATTTAATTAACGAGAATTTTTTTTCATTGTGTAATAATGCACATAAATTTTAACTCAACGTTAAAAAAAGGTAGAATGATTATCAGTTTGTGAGAACGTTAATTTCTCATTCCATACAGTTCATCTTCGTAACTTTAATCGAAATCGGAGAACTACCGCGTGTGTAAATACTAAAAAAACTGTGTTTTCCTCACCTTTCTGCTGACAACGTTTCAAGCGAGTGTGTGGGGCCTCGCCCTCACACATGTCGCCCTCCTGTGATAATGTCGTTTTGGTTGGATGAAAAAGAAGGAGCGGAAATAGCCTAAAAAATTGCACGAAATAGCTGAAAATGTTTTTAGAAAATTAATCTGTCTTGATACCGTGCTAAAATTTAAACCAATCTCCAGCAAATTATTAATATGTGTTTCATCTCCAGAAAGTGCCGATAGTTAGTCATCAATTGTCGCCTCGCCGAAATTACCATGTGCTGAACGAAAAATATGTGTGAAAGAAATAGCTGTACGCGTGAAAAACTCCACCTGTAATTTGTTTAGTATACTTGAAAGTAGTTACAGTGCACAGGGAGAACGATGTTTAAAGATTAAAAGATTGTGTTCTATTTTCAATGAAAGGCGCCGAGATACCGTTCCATGTTTAGCTTCTCACGTTTTGTGTTCTAAGTTAATGTATTATGCTACTTTTGTGTGCTATGTGATCTGTTTTATATATATTGAATCAAGAGAAGGTTTTTGATAAAATAAATGTGAGATTAAAAGAAAGGTTGTCTCCGCAAGTCTCATGCATGTGGGTTACTGCGTAAATGAAACATTTTATTATTTTATATATTAAATTCCAACGCAATATACAAAACGTAATTTTAGGCCAGCAAGTATTAGGCATATATAACATTTGTTTTTGATACTTGTAGTATCTAGTTTATTTAGGGAGTCACACATCTACACCGCACAGTTATAATATAATCATAATAATTATTTGTTGTCGTATAATTATTCAAATTAATCAGAATAATGATTTCATTATTAGAATTCGTTGTAATAATAATAACATAAAAATGAAAATCATACAGTAAAAGATACTAATTGAATAATAATTACACTCATAAATTAAAATGAAAATCTAATCTAAAATAAATAAAGTGTAATAGCTGAAAAACTACAGTTACAATTATAAGACAATAAAATTTACTTATTACATTTTATTATAAATTAATACATATGTAGAAAAACTAGTTTGGAAAACAATTCTATTTTTACGAATATATAAATAAAATATGCACAAAATTAAGCACAATGTAATAAAACACCTAATTATAGATGATTATCAGCTTAGATTACTTAAAATTAATTTTCTGTCTTCTTATGTATGTGGTCTTTAAATATCGTGGAATAAGCGGGGAAAAAAAAGAACGGGAAAATCCCTACTACTTGATTTATGTCCGTCCACCCTATTTTTAGAATCTGTTCGAATGGTGCATGCGTGTTTGAGCTCATGGTCGCGACAGTCGAACTATATATATACTCTTGAGGCTGAAAAATTGCTTGGTGCACACAAGCACATAAGGCTTGTATGCACCAAGCAGCAATAAAGGCACAAAAATGCTTGGTGCACATAAGTAGCAATAAGAAAGTGGGTCGACTTACACTGGTGTGCAAAAATTAAGGACGAAGTCGAAAAATTAGCATATCAGCTGAACGAAGAGGCAGAGCGGACAGAAAGACCAATCAGGAGATTAAGTAAGGTCATATACGGTAGCACATGCGCAGATATGCAGGTAGACGTAATGGGGGAGTGTCTGAGTAGTATAAAGCATGTTGTCGGTGTAAAATCAGTATTTATGGCAAAGAGATAGCACGCCGTATAGCAGTTAAAATCACACCGAGTTGCTGCCTCAGCTAGAAATGGCGAATAATCAATCTGTTAGACGACATCTGGATGCTTTTACCCGAGGTCGAATCATTGGGAAGTTGGAGGAAGGCCGCAGTGTGACAAGTGTGGCTGCAGAGTTCGGAATTGCTCACAGCATCGTTTCACGACTTTGGAGACAATTTCAAACTACAGGAACAGCTATCCGGGGGTTTAGTAGTGGTCGTCCACGAGGAACCACACCCGCAGATGACCGGTATATTGCCTTACAGGCCAGAAGAAACAGGCGGCAGACAGCGGGAGAAATCGCTAGACACACGACACAGGCGACTGGACGACCGATATCGCGTTTTACCGTGGCCAGAAGACTGCACGGTGGTGGTCTGTTTGCACGACGCCCTGTACGGTGTGTACCTCTAACGCCTGCCCATCGGAGAAGGCGTTCTCTGTGGTGCCGGGAACACCGGAATTGGAGAGACAATGAATGGGGACGAGTACTCTTTACAGATGAGAGCAGATTTAGTCTGAGTTGCGATTCTAGACACATACACATCTGGACAGAGCGGGGAACACGCAATAACCCCTTCAACATCATCAAAAGGGACTGTTTTGGAGGTCGCGGAGTTCTCGTTCGAGCAGACATAATGCTTGGTAGCCGGACCGACCTTCATATCTCCCAAGGAGGTTCGTCACCTGGGACTGCTATTGTAACGAGGTTCTTCTTCCTTACATGCGTCTTTTCACAAGGGCTATGGGTCCTCAGTTCCTCTTCATGGACGACAACGCTCCACCTCATCGCACAGTTACTGTCGAAGAGCTGTTGGAGAGTGAAGATATTGAACACATGGATTGGTCGGCAAGGTCTCTGGATCTAAATCCCGTCAAGCATGTACGGAACTTACTAGGGAGACCCGTGGCAGCACGTAACTTATCGCCAGTAACGATTCCGAAACTGCCATTGGTGCTACAAGAGGAACGAGCAGCAGTGTCTCCACAGCTCATTAACAACCACATATCCAGCATGCACAAATGATGTGAAACCTGCCTAGCAGTCAGGGGAGATCATATTCCCTATTAAAGACCGGATGTTTCTTGCTGGACACCCATCACAGGGATGTTTCGGCCTTCACTCGCATTGCGCTCCATGCTACTTTTTCAATAAAGCTTCTTTTTATCCCTCTGATTTCTCTTTTAGTAAGTGTTGCTTACATTACTCATGTCCTTACGTATTGGGGATCTTACGGTATTAAATATGTTGATTTGGAAGGCTTTTGTACAAAGTTGTATTGAAAAAACCATCTGGTCCTTAATTTTTGCACACCACTGTATTTGTAACACTTATTGGCCAAAGATGTATGCTAGCAAATCATGAAGAATTTTCTTACTTCAAGAAGAGTTGATCTGATAATAATTCCTTCAGGAATGACTGTATATCTTCAAATTCTTGATATCGCAATAAACAAGCCATTTAAATACCATTTACGCACGGAAATCATTTACACACAATGAAGATGGACTGGAGAAAAATCAACGAGGAAATTTTACGAAGCCTCCAACTACAATAAATCGCTACTTAGGTTAAGAATGTATGGGATACAATAACGGACAGCTGTATTTTCAATGTGCTACGAACAGGCTACATAGGCAAGAAGAGCTCATTTGGGGAGAGGTCTATTGCTCAACATAGAGGCTGAGGCCAATGGTCTTAGAGGAAATGAAATCGCAAACCATTCAGGCCGGAATTCTTGATTTCTAACTTTACGACAACAAAAGCCAAAAGAAGACGACATGGCTGCATTAGAATAAATGATGTTTTCATTTTTAACGTTTCTTGATCGTGAATAAATGTATTTCTTTAAAATGAATAAATGTTAACTATTGTGCATAAACAATAAGACATCTTCTGAAAATAAGTTTTAGTTTGCCCTTTTCGGCAAAAATTAATATATGACTGGGCCTTATTTTTGGGTAAACACTGTAGTAACAACTCTAAAATCTAGTAGCTGAAAGTGTCAGTTTTGATGTGATGGCCGCTCTTACGTGTAACTCCGGTTGAAGAAGAGGAGATAAATTATGGGAATTTTGTAGACATATCGATCAAAAAGCTCTTATTCTCAATAAATCCAGTCAATAACACATTCTAAAGTATTATTCAACATCAGGCCGGGAAATTTCTAAATATCGCCAAAACTAAAAAACACAAGCTCCGCTAAGGGGGCAGAGAGCGAAATAAGCTATATTTCGGATTCTACTTGATTCTACTTCTATTTGTAAATGATGCTGTTATATTATCCTGAACCATTTACAAATGTGTATGGAACAGAATTTAATCAACTAGGATTTTATAAACTAATGAAACACCTAAAGTTGCAATAACTTCACATAACTATAAATTTAAATGTATTGCAACTATGCAGCAAAAGGCAATAAAACTAGATCAAAATAATTATAAATAATAATAATATAAATAAATATATAGTAAGGCAAATCAGATAAAACAATAAATATTAATGTTGCAAATTTATATTAATAGAAATACATTTACTTAAATTCGCAATAATGTTCTAAAATTACGAGATCGGAGGTTGGTATTCAGGCCATTTTGCCTCTGAATGGTTATTTAACATGAAAACATCTGTTTCTGCTTGCAAGAATTCAAAGCAATCATCTGTCCTGTAATCTTCTAGTTGGCGAGTCTCGGAAAACTCCATCTCTGTAATGCTGTTCTTTTTGGAGCAGGGTATTCAGATGAGAGGTAATTCTATAAAAATTCCCCGCATTTAGGGAAAAGTGCGCCCTTAAAAGTTAAAGTAATAAAAAAGGCCTCCCACACTTTTCGAAGAAAGCAAACTGGAAGTCACTTCTAATGAAAGAATCAGTCACGCATGCAATATTAAATTTAGCAATGGCGCATGTACACTTTATCCTCCATTGAACATCAGCATGGGGAAGGACATTTTTATTGGCAGATGTTTAAGACAGTAGATATGCGCTCTTATGAGCTGGGGAAAACAAAGTCATCTTATAAGCCAGCAGATAGTGTTAGGGATTCGTAGCAAGTTGTCTAACATGGTTAGACGCGGTGAAATTCGTTTTGTCAATATTATTAGGTTAAAATTATGTTAATTTAGTTACCTGAAATTTAAAAAGATTAGTGAGAAATAACTCAACAGCATAATTCAGTTAATGCGATGTATCATCTAATTCTTTACATTATATCTCCAATTATTATGTTGCTTGGTTAGGAAAATCTTAATGGTAATGTAATAAGGAGCATAAAGTGTGAAATATTATATAGAGAGTAAATGTGTATAAATTTAATTTACCATGATAAATAGGAAAATAAGAAATCTACTCTCAAATTTAAAAGGTACCATGTCCACTGAAGTCCTTATCCAGCCTTTATTTTTGCAACTATTAGTGGTAGATATATACTTCCAGGTATAAAAATGTTTTGAGTGACGCAAGCATTCATGTTTTTGTATTTTTAAATTTTAAAAAATTAATTTTATATAAAACACGAAATATAGCTTTTTATAATATTCCTTGGTTCCTATATTTATGTTTAGGAAGATTTTATACACATTACAAAAAAAAAATTAAAAATAAGGTTTGACTCCCGTACGACAAAAAATGAAAGATATTTAATTTCAAAATTTGCAGTTTTTGATGTTAGTTTTTACATGTCTTAAGGGATCAATCAGTTAATAAATAAATAATAATTAATCGAGATTTTCTTTTCTTAAATTCCATTCAGTGAATCTCTTTTGACATATTTACTATTATGCAACATTCTGTAATTTTTAATTTCGTTGAAAGTGGTATACCAGAAATGTTTTCACATAAATAATTTACAAGTTTTTAAATATTAGAAGTACATTATGAATATTGTTATGCAGATTTATCACTTTAGAATCTAAGTCTAACGATCATACAAAAAATTCATTATATCGATTTTTTTTAATTTTAATTTATGAAAATAATACTATACATTGGTAATATATGATAATACTGAATGAAGCGTGCCAGTACATATGAATAGAAATGCTCGTCAATTAATCTATCAATTATCACGAAAAATTTGTTTCTAAAGGGATATTTTGTTTTTAGTTTTTAGTTACGTACAAATGCAAAAGCTTCATTATTCCTTTTGTGTATGGCCTCTGGATATGATGTCCAAATTTAAAATTTGTTCTTATTTGTAGGTTTCTGCTGTAGTAAATATTATAAAACACGTTTCGTTTCACTATTTGTTTCCTTCTTTTTTTTGCGTTTTGTATCATCAAATAACGGATAATGAAACCGCGCTAAGAAAGCGTTTCCGACCATGCATTATCTCAAACTCTCGAATACCCGTCGAGTATGCTTCCCATTACACCACGAAGTATGAGGAAAGGAGGCAGAAAATGCCTGTAAAATTGTCATGCAGTTTAAGAAAATTAAAAGTATGTAAGAAACTTATATATATTTGTGATGTACCAAATGTAGTCGTAGCTCAAAGTATCAGACGATAAGTTTAAAGAAAAAACAGGATCCATTTATTAATTTCCATGAAAAACAGCAGTTACAAAAATCAGATCAGTAAATAAAAAGGAACAACTAATAACTTTTTATATTGAAGTTTAATCCGCCATTACATTAATGAAAAGACCCCTCCATATTCCTTTACGAGTCCTTTTATAAACCTCTGGAAATGCGGAGCTGCCAAGAAATGACGTCAGCTTCACTCCAATCCAATTCTCTTTAAATATTTCCAGAACATTCATTAACTGTTCGCGTAGAAAAAGCGGGAAAAATCAACTTGACTACGGGGCTGTGAATTTAATTCCAGTACTTTCAAATAAGAGATCGTCGCCATTAAAATGAAAAGAACATGCATTTAGAATTGTGACTGGGGAAAAAACAAGAAGAAAAGACGAAAATTAAGTTAGGGTTTTAAGTGTATTTTTGATTATGGAATTTTATTATTAC
>KK121163.1:283055-300810 GCA_000611955.2 Stegodyphus mimosarum
ATTGATAGCTGCTCGTTGTAATATAACTTAGCGTGGTAAGTAGATGCACAAACCAAAAACGTCCAGACGTGGCCGTTGATTTGGAAACGTAATTTTATTTAAGTAATAGTGCAAGCCTTTATACGCATAAACAGATTCACAAAATTCATTTACGGATAGCACGTGCACGCCAAAATTTTGTACAGCTTACATCTTCTTAGATAATGGATGAAAATGGAAAATAAACTCTACGTGGCGGCAAGGCCAAGCAGCGGAAAAGAAAAAGGCCGAAGCAGAAGAGAGAGGAATTTTCCAAGTTCCTCTGTTATGCTGGAATATCGTACAATAGGTACGACGTTGTCCAGCTCAGTTAAAGTGGTGCCCTGGGCCGCATGACTATGTTGTTTCCTTAGGCTTGGTTCTCCAAGGAGGTAGGCAATAAGGGGTGACAAGAGAGGACCGCTAGATGTCACGGGCCTGGGATACAGTGAGAGGGAGATTGCGCAGCAATTACCTTTTATACCAGATTTTTTTTCAGATTACAAATTAATGTCCAGATGTTGGGTTAAGATTTCATCGGTAAGTGCGCAACAGAGATTAGATGACGGATCTTTTTCAGAACTGAAAAGAGTTTTGTTAGAAAATTTATTGCTTTGTTATTTTTAGAATGAAGACGGGAGTTATAGGGCTATTATTAATTTATTATTTAAAAGACAAATATTTTGCACTTTACATATATACACTAGAGAGAGAGAGAGAAAGAGAGATAGGCAGATAGATATAGTATAACTATATCTACTGTTTTAACAACTTTGGCAGAATTTCAACCAAATGTTCCTCAGAAGAGCGAAAATTTCTAATTTGCTATATCTATCCGTAGGATTTTTTTTGTTCAGATATTAAATTTACTAATCTGCTCTGAACTTATTCTTTGTCGTTTTCAACTCACTGTGTCATTTAATTAAAAAATGTAATTAAATTTGTACTCATTTATTGTATGTACTTTAATGAAACGAATTTTCTTGCATCTTCATAAAAACAAAACCATTTGTATGCCTTAAGTCAGTATTAGTAAATAGCTGAGAAGACAAAACTCGTCTTTGATAATTGTGTAAAGCTGTTACTATTTTTAATAACAACTTAAATTTGCATTTATTTAATCTAACATTATTAGCATACTATCTCTCATGCATTCCGCGGGTTAAGAATGAAAGAACACCTTACTATGCCAAATTCCAGCCTAATTGGCAGTGTGAGTGAAGAGATACTAATGGTGTAGCGATAATTGATGGTTCGATGCTAATCGTCTGCCGCTTAGTTTATCCTCGATTCTAAACTTCGAAACCTTGCAAGTTGTCGGAAAGGAGATTTCTGAAACAATGGCAGATTTTGGGTGAAAATTCAGTAAATTATTTTGGGTGTAAGTTAGTAAATAGCATTAACTTTATTTTATTTATAAACACTCGAGGAAAATTTCTTTGTTTACAGATAAAATGAAATTTGATTACCAGAAATGATTTTCTATCCGGTAAGCTAAATAATTAAACAAATGAAAACACTTTATTATTGCTGATTACATTATAAAAATATTCTAAGACATGCTGTCTACGACTTTACATTCAGATTCTGTTGCCTTTGAGCCGTTCTTTATCATAATTATATCATAACAGAACTTCTTATGAGGCATGGAAACATCGGTAATGTTAAATTTAGGAAATGGCAAAATTCAGAAACTGTAGGTAACAGATGGAAAGAGAAAAATTTGGGAAAACATTTGCCGCAAACGAAGCATCCCCATTTTTTAGATACGCTTACTAGAATTTTTTTTCTGTATATTTCATGGGAAAAAATGTGCTTTAGAATAAAACAAATTATAATAGTAGCAAAGTATTATACAGTATAAATCCCTGAAAATGCAGCCACATGAAAATGAGTAATTAAAACTCGAGTCTGTATTCGTTATTCCCAAAATTAAATGTAAGCGCTGAAATTCTGAAAGACTCATTTCAAAATATTCCAGAATATGACGAAGAGTTTTCTTTTGTGAAGTTTATTTTATTAATAACGCATCAAAAAAAGAACTATAAGTATTTTTTTCTTATTCCATAGATTAAATTTTGAAAATAAGAATAGCACAATTTCACAGAGATTTCTCCAAAGAAACTTGATTTCGTCCTAGAATCAAATCACGAATATCCTAAAATGCCAACCACGACCTATATATTGTAGATCTTTTCAGAACAAAGTTATTTGAAATACAGCTATAAAACATGCAGAGTCCGAATCCTCACATTTCTGTGGATTTACACCGCTTGTAAATCAACTATTTCTCTTCTTTGCGAAACCGAAAGGGCATAAAAGGAGAGAGAGTAAATCATATTTACGGCATAGATTTGGTGCCGTGAAAGCAATTTTTTCCCTTGGATCATATGACATTCTACCTATTCGTGAAACTTATACTGCTTTTGAAAGATGGAAGTCAAAGAAATGGTTGGTTACCATGACAGGTAATAAATAAATTTGTAAAATATGGGATCAGTCTTTAGCTGTAGGGTGCTTATGCATTTATTTATCAACCGTTAAAATAATCGCAAAAGTATTCGGAAATAAATATATAATTCATTGCAAAAAGACTATAATAATTCACAAATTAGCAAGAAAATTATTTGCACCTTTATTTAATTCTCCTGTGTTCTGTAATGTCCCTAGCATTGCCTTAGAGTGATACGAGAATTTAATACAAAAATTCACTCTCATGACTTTGAGAATAGTATAAATATTTTATGAAGACACTGATTTTAGAAAGAAGAATAAAAATTTTCAGAGGATACGAGTATGAAAAAAGAAGCCAAAGGGAGTTTCTAATTTCAAGAAATGCAAGTCGCAAGTGCTGTACTGAAAGGCATTCAGTTTTTGATGAAATAGTGAAATATATGGATGGCAAGTTTCGATAAACTAAGTAGAAAACTTTCTGTGCTTTTATTTGAAAACAAAACACAGAATTGATTTGTTTTAAACAATTCCATGATTTATTTTCAGTTGTTCAAAAAATTCTTCATTTCGTTCGTACAAACAGAACAACAGCTGTATTGGTATATGTTTTTATGTGATTCTGAAAACAGTCCAATATTGTGGATTTCTACTACTAGATAATGCTGATTGTTTCATTTGAGAATTACAGCTGCATTACTGTAGTTGCGCCATACAGTTTCTACCAAGAAACTGACTTCTGGTGTCCTGTATGGAAAATTACCAGGGGCAATTATATTCAAGTGAATACTCTGGGCTGAACTTCAAATGTTACTTTGTATTTTAAAGGTAAAAATATCGTTCATCTATCGACAATTAGGTTTTATTATTATAGGAACCTAATTTTGTAGTTTTCCTCAAGCGTACCGTTAAGTACTGGCTCGTTTTTCTTAGAACGCTCTTCACGAAGGCACCGTTTCTCTTCTATGGAAAGCCCTCACGTGCTTCAGCTTAATCAATTAACCAGTAGAACCATATTTACCATTCTGAAACTTTGAAACTCTTCTTTCAGAACACTCGAGAATATTTAGCTGTAGATCTTGTCTTTAGGTTATAAGGTATTTCCCCGCCTTACTGACATGCCTTCGGGGTGTAATGGTCAGCACGCTCGGCACGTATTCGAGAGGTCGGTGGTGCGAATCCCGGCGAGAGCATTGCTCATTTTTCCTCTCTCCTGCTTCTAATGTCTCTACAGTGGCGCCCGAACTAAAAAAGGTGGTGGATCATGATTCTCCACCACCAGGATATGGGGATTGGGTCCCCTAATCCCCAGTCGCCCTTTAAAAGGGGGAGTATATAAGGAATTTCTCCCGCCTTATTGGTATGCCTTCGTGGTGTAGTGCACTCTCGGCGCCTATTCGAGAGGTCCATGGTTCGAGTGCCGGCAAGGGCTTTGCTCATTTTTGCTCTCTCCAGCTTCTAAATACCTAATGTCTCTACAAGAATATCTAAAACTCGTAATATTTAGAAAAAAATTTTGAATGAAGAAATACAGTTGTATAAACTGCATATGGACGTGTTTCGACAATAAAAGAATCTGAAGAATTTTGAATGATCCTGCTGACACTAAGCTGCTCCAGCGGTAATCATTTTAATTTAAAACTGCAATTATGCATAAAATGGTAATCAGCAGCTATAACGAAGCACATGTGTAAGATTCAGGAGAAATAGCTGTCTTCCATAGTTAGATTGTGTTGTTTTCGAAATATACACATTTGTGTTTAGTTCAAATATATGTTTAATTAGAAAAAAATAAATTTTCGGAGAAAAAAGACTGCTTTGATTTCTTGCAAATAGGAAGAGTTATTTTCAAGTCAAACATCTAAATCGAAGTAAACTGCTTCAAAACGATTTCATATACGAGCTTAAAAGCAATTGTTTTTTAATTGAGTGTTGTTTTTCTACCATTTTGAATTTCTAAACTTGCAATCAGTTTATGTGATCTTCAAACGATTATTTAACTTTCGAGAAAATGCTATGCATTTATTTAATTGTCCATTCGAAAAGTCATATTTTTTCAGTTGATGTCCTAATAGTTAACAAAAGGAAGACAACAAATTAACTGAGGAATATTGCCTGTTGTTGCTATAAAATTTCTGAAATATTAGTATATTATTATAAGAAAATCGATCGACATAACATCGACATCTTTGTAAGTCGTACATTCTAGATGCCCCAACAAAACAAATGTAAAACACAATCTCGAGAGTAAAAGCATTTACAAGTGGCCAATCTTAAAATTACTATTTTATGTATCAAATTGCAATTTAATATTAGATGGAACATTTTAATAGCATTTTCTTTAATTTTCATTTCATTTCTCGGTTATAAATATTAATGTTTCTATGAAGCTTTTCTCCGTTTAATAGCATTTATTAATAGTTTCAAACAGATTTTGACAATTCGCTCCAGAACTGATTCAAAGAACCGATTCATTTTACTGAGCGAATGAATAGGGATTCCCCAAAACGGAGGGGTATCTCTTTTACAGTGCATGAAGTGACCTTTTTGTAAAATGTGACTGGAAGGTTTGATTCCTGTTATGTGAACACTAACATTCCTTCTTTACAGTTTACCGGAAATGATATTTACCTTTTTTACGTACTTAATGTAACTGAGCGAATGGATGCCTAATTCATGAAAAAACAGCTATAGAGTTCTCTTAGAGCTTCCCCACCGAGAGTTTTTGTTGGAAGCATGACAGGAAAGTTTGATTCCCGTTTTATGCTATAAAATAATGTTTATCCTCCCATGTTTAGGGCGTTTAATTTTTATCACTTCCCAGCCTTTTGATTTCTCTTTCATTCTAGAATTTAATTCTCAGTTCTATATAGAAAAGAAGTTTTAGGAATTATAAAAACTACATTTGCAAAATATCAGTTCAGTGAGTTAGCGTTTGATTGAGTCGATCCTTGCGAACCCAATGCTTATTCAGTTCCTTTCTCTATCCACTTCATTCTCGCTAACCTCTCCTGATCCCTTTGCACATTCGAATCTTTCCACACTTCGCTCCATCCTCGCTAAGAGTTCTTGATTTAATCCTTGTTCCTGATTTCTTTCATCAAGGTTATTAATTATGAATTGCGTGATGTAAAAAAAGAACCGATTTTGTTCAGTGAACGCTCGGTTCTGATCTGATTCCCTAAAATCCCTCTTTTAGGGAATCAGATCATCCCTAAAACAGCGATTTTAGGGAATCAGATCTGCAAACTCCAGCGTAAATTTTAAAATTACATAAAATTTAGTCTCAGACTGTCAACACTATTTAAGAAAGACCTGTACGAAGTTCATGGGAATTAAGTGCGTGCTGCATTTCTACAAGAAGAAAAAATATTCTGCTGTTGAGAATTAATACTTAGTGTAGAAAATAATAGCTGTAGTTAATATTTGAAATTTGCATTGTTTTAATTTATATTTTAATACATATTTATTAATAATCTGCTTTCTTATTTACGAATTACTCGTCTCTTTAGTCATCAAATCATCTACATGATGTTCAAAGTTATATTTATTTGAGACATTAAAATGGTATACTATTACATTTATTAATACTTCCTCTATCCGACCGTAATGTATTGACCAATACACTTACCAATCAAAAGAAAAAGCCGCCAAACATTACTTGAAGATTTGTATGTCATAACAACGGTTATCAAGAAACTATTTTGCACAAAATTTCAATATGTTTCTACTGGGAAATTCCTAATGGAAAGGTACTTATTGTATCAAGTAGCATGTTAAGATCAAGCAACAAGATTTTAGCAGATATAATTTGGAATTCAGTGTGAACAACTCAATTACACGAGGTACTCTACATTAAGGAAGGTGGAGGCTTTGTTGTATTTTTTCGTTGAAAACTATATGGCATTTTTCAAAACAAATGCTAGATTAAGGAAGGATTTCACGGATTTCTCTCTTAAAATTTCTGATAAATCTTAGATTTGGAAATTTAAATAATATAGGAAAGAAACAGTAGGCTAATACTTCAAAATAACAAATTGTATTAACACATATGTGCACAAATATTCAAAGAAAATTAAGAATGCAGCTAATAAAGACGAAAGTCTGTGTGAGTGTGTGTTTATTCGCTGATAACTTAATCACTGCTATAGCTTTCGTGTCGACATCCACTTTTTTCACAAAAAAAGTAGCTAAAATCAGAGATGTTAATTAAAAACTCGAAAAAAGCTATAATTTTTGCCCTCATTTTTCCATGTGGCAACAATCTGGCAAGCTGAAGATGAAAATCTGCTTTATTTCGAATGTTGTTGCCACTGCTCGCTTTCAAATCCTAGAGTTAGTCAATAAAAAATTTCGAAGTTTTACGATGAAATAAAAATAGCATTGCCAAACATTAAATACATTATTCCCGATTCCAAAAATTCGCCGGAAGGTATTTCGACTATTCCCATCTTCGTGCGACATTAATCACCCGAAATATTAATTAAAACTCTGAAAGTGCTTATTTTCGCACTCATTTTTCCGAGTGGCAACAGTCTCGTGCGTTGGAGATAAAAATGCTTTATTTCGAAAAGTGTTGCCACTGCTCTCTTTGAAATTGTTGAATTTTTTTTTTATCAAAAATTCGTTAAAGTTTTACAAAATTCGAAATAGATAATAAAACAAAATCCAAATTCAAAACTCGGGCTTCCAAGTGCCCACATTCGGGTGGAGGATTACGTTATTCAACATTTGATGGCTCTAAGTACCGCTGTTTTTTCATCGTGCGAGACACATACGAACGTTCATGCAGATTCTTCACTAGTTAATTTATTTTGCCCCATTTAATCGCCTAAAATTGAATATAGGTGAAATATTGCATGGAACGTGAGCTCTTACGATGATTCGATTAGAAAGATGAAAATCATTAAAAACTGCGTGCCATTGTTGCTGATATAATAAGAGAGAACTAACTTATTTTTCTATCGAAATTTTTTATGTGGGTTCCATATCGCATCAGCCTGAAAAATGTATAACTATGAATCGTAATTTTTGCTTCGTTATTAGAGAAGGATTACAGAGGTATCGTTCTCTCTGTTGTTAGATGCAATACTCTCAATCTAACTTAACTGGCATCGGGTACTTACTTCCGCTAGTGAGTGTATAAATACGATAAACAAGTAGAAAGTCAAAATGTGAGTAGATACATATTTATACTCTTTGATATACCTAAACTGTAGCATATAGACATAATATGATGCTGTAATTTATGTTAATATTTATGCTCCGGCTTTTTTGTTTTGTTGCACATTAATTTTTATTTACTTCGCGTTATTTTAATTTATTTATTTATTATTTAGTTTATGCATTGTTTGTTGTAGTATTATATATTGTCCATTTCTTATTATTTTTTATTTGTTGGTAGAAATTATTTGTTTTCTATCTTAAATTCATCAGTTTTTGTAACATTTGTAATCATGTATTTTACCGTATTTGTAAATAGATACTAAACTTACAAAAATAGCTTAAATAGAGCCAGAGATGCTGTCTGTTGAATATTACTGGGCCTTGGCGACAAATGCTTATTGCTTACCGACATTTGAAGGCTTTTCGTCGAAGTGACGATATTTTGGAAATTTATATAAAATGCATTTTTTAGACGCTAGATTAGATTTTCTGGCAATGATCTAATTCTCTTTTATTCTTCTTTAGAAAAGGGTATAAATACTGCTACCGCTAAAAACCCGAATCAGTTGAAATTTAGGGTATTGTAGTGATTTCAGCTTTTTGTTATGTAAGTGACTTTGCAATCCATTTAACTTCGAAGTGTTTCAACTTCGAAGGTTTAGATTTTAAACTATGTAGTACTATATTTCAAAGACAGAATTAGTGAGGCTCTTTTCTACATTAAGAATTGCAGAGTTATCTTCTGCTTCGTTTTGAGAATTCTTTAACTAATAGTTCCATTAGCACACAATGTACTAATCGATTATATTATGTATTAATCTATGATATCGTGTGTAGCGATGATATCCCGTTTATTATATTGTAAGGTACATTTTAATTTTATAACAATGATTTTAATTTAATTGTACTTGCCTATCGTTCCTCGTTTCAACTTACAACTCCCTACCATAATGAGGTTTTAGAATCGCGTTGAATGCAAATGAGTAAGAAGTAGTATTTAAGGAAGGTTAAGCTTACTTCTTGAGACAGAACTAAGTCACTAGTCGCTAGTTCGGGCTAAGTCTCTCTAGAAGCTCGGCCGTATATTACGTGCCTTTCAGTATTCGACAGTTAGTTTAGATTAAGGGCCAACTACATTAGATTTGTGTTAGCTTCCGCTAAAATCTCTTAGCTAGATATGGTTGATTCTTACATCTTATTTTGAGTTTAAGCCCAAGTGGAGGCTTTGTTGTAAGCCCGAAGAAAGGGGCCGACTGTTCTTCGTATTTTGAGTGAAATAAGGGGTAGTTAACACTTCTTGAGTTTACGATTTCTGTTTTTTGCACTATGTGATAAGTCGCTTAACAATTTACTAGGTTCCTCCACATTTACTGTAGTAGAATAAGAGTGAGGAACTCTACAATATACAGTGTCGATGGTATAATGTGCGATCAATGATATCATTATACAAATAAAAAAATAATGCAGAAAAACTGCATAGCTAGAATATAGACAGACGTAACGGGGTAAAGAGACTCATATTTAGATGATTTTATAATTACATTTGTAACCCTATAATTAACGTCTGAATTTAAAACAAACTGTCATTTACACAAATAGGCATAATATACGGTATCAGTATGCTGATTATTACTGCAAACAACTTTATGATATGTTACTGAAGGGTGCCTTTGCAGATATTCTAAAGAAAGCCTCTTATTTTCGTTAGACATTGCTCATAAAAATGCATATTCTTGAAATCCTCCCCCCCCCTTTTGGCTGTACACATGATAGTTTCAAAATATTAGAAATCTATTGAATTCTTCCTCTGATTAATTCAGATGCATAGATAAGAATTTGAACAATTAAACTGGATTTAAACAAAGGCAAGAAAACAAGCAATTAAGTATGCGTTATATAAATAAATAGAGCTGCATTTAAAGCAAATAGAGTATTTTGAGTAACAGGCACTGAAATATTTTCGTATTGCCTTCTGATATGCATAAGATACTGCAAAAATGCACCTCTAAACTATTCGAGATCCCTAAAAGATAGTAAGGGAATTATTTTGCTCAGATAACTATAATTTACCTTATGTCCTTTATGCTACGTTGTTTTCTACTTCTATATAATCTTTGTAAAGCCAATTTCATTTTTTATTTTCTTTCAGCGCCTTATTCGATTTCATCTTATCACTTCTTGCTGAAAACAAGACAAAAGAGTCTATCTCTTTAGGAAAGTAAAAAGCAAATAATATAATTCAACTTGCGAATTGTTTAATTTTCTAAAAGGATTTTCTCAGCAGAAAGCCTCAGTGAAACTCTGAGATGAAGAAATTACCAACAGATAGGCAAGTTTCCAAATAAAAAAATTCTCACGGGGAAAAAAAATTCAGAAAAAGCATTTAAATACTTTAAACGAAATCTAAATATCTGCCCGGACAGAGAATCGAATAAAAATCTATTTCGAATTGGCGCAAAAATATATTTTTTGGGATAGAAAATGCTTTCTAAATGCACATAATCTAATCAAAACACGGCAAAAAGCGCTTTTTTACAAAGCAAAATAGAAACGACAAAAATCTTTTGCACCAAAATAAAATTCGCTAATGGCATTTCAAGAAGCAGATAGCAAGCTCTCAGACGAAACGAGATTACACGAGATTTAAGCAGCAAAAAAATGGGCACGCGTCGCTTCGTCCTATTATAAATCACTCTCCCAGAATCGTGACTGTCGCGAGAAAATGCATTAAGAGCGAAATCTTTAAGTCAAAGAAACATTCCCACCTCTTCGTCGATAACTAAAATTCTAAAAAAAAATTCTGAAATTCGTGGATCATAAACAATGGAATTTTGCAATTTTTAAAGAAATAAGCAATTTAGTTTTGGTATGAAAATGAGAGAACAAAAACATTATCTCTGCTTCGAATTATATTCTGTGAAATACCATTTGGAAAAAGGCAATTATGAAGTACTACATGTTCGTCTTTTATGTTTGGATGCTTTATCTTTCGTGACTTAAATAGCAAACATGCTAAAGAAAATAAAATATGCTCACAGTCATATTTCTTTATTAATCTCACTCCTGTGAATTTGTCGATGTACATTTCTTAGTTCTTGAGGATGTACCAACGACACTTTTTTTAAGAAGAGATAAAAAATATCAGATTTAGAGTATTTGTGATAAAATACTTCAAGTTGTGAACGTGAATGCACCATATTAATCTTACGAAAATCTAGACTGTCGATTTACATGATTATTTAATGTTCTTGGCAATTTTTTATACTCGGGATTTAAAATTAATGGTAATTCGGAATGGATGCATATGCATATTTGACTATTTGATACAATAAATATTTGGGATAAAAAAAATTTTTAAGTATGATAAATGTCAACTTCTTTCCGAAGTATCATAAAAATTTACAGATATTTTATTTGAAAGCATCCTGTCAAGAGATGTATATCTAGACACTAATTAGTGAGTAATTCTCGGCGTATAATACACTCTTTTGTAAACAAATCGAAGGACCAAGAAGGACTTTTGTGATCGTGACGAAATTCGGTATGCAACACCATCTTGATCGAACACGCAAATGATCAAAGTTTCAAGGTAAAAGAACAGAAATTGCGATCGTAGCGAGCATTTCCAGTGCGCAATCCGCAAAGTAGTATAAAACCAGTAGCAAAAGCTGAAAATGTATCTTTCTTTCCTTTTTTTTGTGTGTGTGTGTGTGTGTGTTCTTACCATTGTAATTCCGTAAAGAAGCAACTAAAGTTGCCATTACGACGATATCGAAGACCTTACAGACAGCTAAATGACTTGGACGTGGTCGCATTGTAGGGTTGCGTGAAGTTGGGTGGTCATACCGAGCAATAGGCCGCCACCTGCAGTGTACAGACACTGCTGTGCAAAGATGTTGCCAGCAATGGTTGTTACAAGGAAATTGCCGACGAAATGAAGGCTCTGGAAGGCCAAGGCGCACAAATGCGAGGCGAGATAGGATGATTGTTCGCCAGGCCCGAGCCGCCCCAACGGTATCATTGTCGACTATTCAACGCATTACAGCCATGTCTATAACTCCCATAGTACCGTCCATCATCTCAGCGCGCTTGTCTGAGGCGGGGTTACGTTCACAGAGGCTTTTAAGACGTTTGCCTTTGACCCCACAACATCGCCTGGAGTCGTCTGGAGTGGTGTCGCAGCCGATCATCATGGCTGCCATCAGACTGGCATCGTATAGTGTTCAGCGATGAATCCCGCTTCACTCTTGAAGCAGATAACCACCGTGTTCGTGTCTGGAGAGGACGGGGCCAGCGGTCCCAATCAGCCTTTGTATTACTAAGGCATACAGCCATAAGCTCTGGTGTGATGGTGTGGGGTGCTATTTCTTATGACAGCGGGTCTTATGACATCTTATGACATCTTTAACAACTCAACGATATGTTAATACGATACTGCGGCCGGTTGCATTACCCTTCATGCCACGTCATCCTGGGGTCATTTTCCAACAAGATAATGCCAAGCCACATATCGCTGGCATATCTCTCAACTGTCTCCGTGAGGTTGATACTCTTGATTGACCAGCAAGGTCACCAGACCTTTCATCAATCCAGCATGTCTGGGACATGGTAGGCCGCCAGATTCGGGCGCCAGAAAATATCGCAGATGTGGAGCGACAACTGATGAATGCATGGCAGTATGTGTCCCAGGATGACATTAGGAACTTCTACTACTCCTTACCTAGACGAATTCAAGCATGCATGGCCGCCAGGGCCGATTCGACTAACTACTAATTTGAACACTCAGCGGGTGATTGTGAGCCGTGAACAGGTACTATGACCTTGATTGTTTAATCATTTTATTATGTGTGTATGAGCTATACACATATTCAATTTCATCAAAAACAACCACTTCCTTCATGGTGCTTCGAGTTTTTTGCAAAAGAGTGTATTTGACAAGAAATCTATGCCGAAATCTGAAAATGCTGTTGCAACTCTATCAGAATTTTTAGTACGATTGGGACATGTTGAACAAAAAAATCTCCCGTTTTACTAGACCAATCAAAGAATTTAACCTTCATTTTTCATATCTCGAAAGCGCGGTTTAAGATACGTATTAGATTTATATATATCATTGTTCCAACATAGGTGACATTAAATGGAACTTTTTTCTGAAATTGAAATAACGATTTTTTTTCACATTTCGATTCTCCTACTCAAATTATGCCCAAATATTAAATTTTGTAAAGTTTAATGAGAGACTTATCGAGAATTTTTTAAATTTGACTTACTGCACTTTTTTCAGTTTGCCCTTTAATTTATGGTAACTAATTTTCCGTTCCCTTTTACTGTGCGAGACAGAATAAAAGTGCATCTTTCATTCTTTCAAATAATTTTAGCAAAAGGCGAAAAATATACTATTTGGCATTTTTATCGCTTATAATATATGTGGCAAATTTCGAAACGCACCAATATATGCATTCACATATATATACGTAAATTTTGAATGAAAAATTCCAATTCTTTGCAAGTATGTCTATAAATACATCTACTTAAAGATGACGGCAAATATTTTCTAGGTTGTAATTCAAATTTAATAAAAATTACTAAAAAATATAAATTTTAAATACAAATCCGAAAATAGCTGTGAATTTTACTTAGCCTAAATTTCGAACAGTGGAGAAGGAATCCAGTTTGTTTAATAAAAAAAAGGAATTTAAATAATATATACCACATTTCAATTAACATTGAGAAGCTAAAATTTTGAGAGCTAATTTTTTAAAAACCACTCGTGTGATTTTTAGAAAACTTGACACTTTGCCATAATTTGAATCACAGAATCGACATATGGAAAAAATATTTGTGTCGCTTCAGAAAAGTCCATTTTTGAGTAAAAATAACTATGTTAGAAGACTCCTATATATAACTCTAATGCATATCTAAAGTCGCGCTTTCGAGACGTGAAAAATGCAAGTTCAATTTCGTCAATCGGCCCAGTCGGTGGGAGATATAAAACTGTACCATTTTTTCTTTTTGCAAGGATTAAATTCTTTTCTGACACACTACCATGGAAATTATCATGTAGCTTAACTTCAGGGTGTTTTAGTTGTTAATCGCCAAAATCAGACATCCAACAGTGACATGAATGTTCATGAAAGCAACGATAGACTTTGTAGCAGTCACCTCTCGTACTTTCTCCTGATGATTTATAACTCTATGCTTCTTCTATGATAAAAGCATTAAATAAACAAAATAATTTAATTCTTTTTAAAATTATTCGCGGTAACCACCTGCCAATATTGGGAAAAAACAAAGAGCTTAAGATCAGCCTTATGAAAAGTAACTCCTGAGCAGGAAAGCAAACCCATCTGGAATATTAGGCGGTCTTAATATGGAGGCCTTTTGACCATATCATGGATAAAGTAGTTCTTATAATAGTAGAATTTGAAGAGTCTACCACTTTTCAAAATAAATAAAAAAAATTATCCTTTCCCATAGCTTGAACAAAGGCAGGTCAATTCGAATGAAATTAAAAAGAGATTCGTTTCAACTAACTAACTAATGATTTAAATTGTCATTCAAACTACTCTTAGATACGAAAACAGCGTCTGAAAATATAAACTCTAAAAATGATGATGCCACTTGACCAAGCTTTGAAAAAAGTAATTGTTAAATTAATTGCCAATGATAAGAAGTACGTCTACTTCCAGAATACTAAAATGTTAAACAAGCCACAACTAGATTTATATCTAAATATACATATAATTCAAATATTAAGACACACTGGTTGGCAACGAGCATCCGAAAGATTCAACAATCTTCTAAGAAATAAATCCCCGCAGATGTACATAATATTACTGATACATAACCTTTAATAACATCTCTACTTTAAACGAGTTTCTAGTTAATGTAGTCGGTTTGTCGTAAGATGTTAAACAATTCCTAGAGTTCTCGTGTTTACTTTACTCTGATTTAATTACAGCTTAGACATGAACTTGGGAAAATGATTTCATGCAATTCCTCTCATAAAATGAGGAAATGTAACTCGATTTCAAACGTTAACATTCTCTCAAAATTCTCCGTGGAAGATTAGAAACCGTAAATAAAATATATTTTTTTAAATACCAGGTAATCTTTTCAAGAATTTTTACCGTAGTCTTCAGAACCTAAAGCTAGTCTCTTTTGTATTATTAACAGTTTTAAGCAAACAAACCTGTAAAAAACGTTTATAAATATATATGAAAACTTCTGTTTAACCGTTTAAACTGAATTCGGTAAGAGTTGGAAATTGTTTGCTGTTTCTTTTATTTTATTACCATATAATCATGAAAAACATCATACATGATTTTTTAGCATATTTGCATTTAGGCAAAACTTGTTTAGTTCGAACCTACTCCTTCACAAATGTATTTCCGTGCCAGATCCGTCTGCAAAGTGACATATTCCGCAAGAGATGAAGAGGAAGAATGGTCGTGTTTGTTTACATTAACTACACGTAAGTCACGTAATCTCTGAGGTCATGGGAACGTATCTCGTGTTTTGCATTTTGAATTTAAATATTTTAAATTTCTATAGTATTTTTAAAGACAAATAAAAAAAGAGTGCGTCCAAAATTGTTTATCTGCAAGTAAAAGTGATATGTAATTCTTCATTATTTATTGTAATAAATAAATTATAGTCATTGTATTTATTGTAGTGCCATTTCTCTTTGAAATACAAATTAGAGTACAATAAAAGAAAATTTTAATCTGAGTAGTTCATACAACACACTAGCGTCTCGAAGAAGAATTTACAAATAAAAATTTTAAAAAGTTAAAAAAAACTTTTAAATGTAAAACAACATAAACATTTTTAGTATAGCATTTCTCAGTGCACGACATTGCCCTCTATGTTTAGCATAGGCAACAGAACATTATAACCGGACTACCGTCTATAGAGTCTCTCGATGCCAACTACGTCACGCAAATGGTAAGCCAAGAATATGACGCCAGTCCCATAAGATCATGGATCTAGTGTGCCATGTTAGAACTGCACAAGTCATTGCCGTATTGATAGTCTGGAGTGTTTTTTTTTCTTGGCAATGCTTGGAAGTTTTGGTACTTGCACCAAGCACCTTCATAAGATCTGTCTCTTCTATTCCACATGAACTAAACTAAAAAAAAAAAGATCTTACAATTAACTTGGCAAAGTCTCGCACAGACGTGAATACATACCAGCACAGAAGAATGAAAAAGTAACCCTTTAATAATTCAAAGTTTAACAGAAAGTCACAATCTTCTTGCGTTTACGAAACACCGTCAACTTGCGGTGGAAAACTTAAATGAAGACTATAATGCAAGTCGAATATAAAATAGAACAGTATGGGATTAGCATGTTAATTCGCACCTAACAGGTTGATTCTCGAAAACATAACAGGCGTGACGATAATCCGAAATGGCGAAAAGGCTTACTGGCATAACAGCGAGATAGCAACGAAGCGCTGGCTAGCGAAACACGCTCTGTATAAACTCAGAGTTTTACCCGTTTAAATAGTCACTTCACTTAACTTTAGATTTACGTCCTGGCGAGAAAATACAAGGCGAAGTTGAGAGGTTCAGGAAAGGTATCAAACTTAAAATAAATATGCGAAATAAGGGAAACCCTACAAGTACTCTAATCTGTTGGGCTGTCTCTTACATCCCTTTACATTTTTCCATCCTAATATAAATAATGTTGAACAGCAGGACAATTCTGTAGCAGATCTTGCTTGGTTACCACCTGCTCAAGAGGAACTTCCTTCGAATCTCCCTCCTGAAATGACCACCAAGGGAAAACGCTATTGAAAACCTTTGGAATACTCTGAATAAACAATGTGTCAGGACTGAGTGTTCTATGCATATGTTTTGCAAACATTGTGAAGTAACTTACTAAAGTCCTGATCTGGAACAGGGAGCTGAAAATGAGCTTTGTTCTGGTGTAGATACTGTGCTGGAGAATAACTGCACTTGAAAGGGATTTAAAATCCTCTTTTATTAAATCACTATTATTTACACACTTCCCAACTCGGGAGGGATACAGAAAGTAAAAGACCACACTTGGGCCTAACTTAACAATCAAATAAATCTAAATAAATATCTAAACCTAAATAGAAATTTTATTAAACTTTGCTCGCAGAGCAAATCGCGGAGTTGGTCTCTAACTAAATGGTGCGTAGCAAGAAATACTAATACTAGCGCACTTCAATTTATTTCAATATGCAATCACGTAGTAAGCACTATGGCTTATAATTTTAGCTGCTAGCTGGTCAGGCGAAAGTCGAACAGAATGACCGTAATCCGAGACTAAAAGCTCTCACACACTGAGAGGTTTCTACCTCTGGTTTAAATAGTACTTGGCTGTACTTCAAATTAGCATAAGCTGAAAACGCGCGCTTCTTCTGACGGGAAGTTGAAACAGAGAAGAGATAGAAAGATTTAAATTAAAATAAAACTTTGTTAGTTTAACTAAAACCTTACAAATGTAAGCACATTAGGCATCAACGGTGTCCTTAACTGACTTATGGGAAATTCTAGAAGATTTTTTATAAGCAGTTATCTCTAAAACACTTCCGCAGACTACTTCAATCCATGCTTATTGTATGGTAAGTATTATCAAGTCCAAAGAGGCATCAGGACTTTATTAAGCAGGTATCCCTAATTCATTTTATCTAATTTAATAACTTCTGAATTGCGTATGCTGTACTTTATTACCTTTGCATATTATTTAAAATAACGAAATAATTAAAATCGTTTAAGCAAATTAACATCAAGCTTAATTTTACTGCACATCGAAGAAATAATAAAAGATTCAGTTAATTGAACTTCTAACTAACTGGAAGTTTACATTATTTAAGTCAAATCTTCTTAGGAAGTCATCAAAATAAATTAAATTTTGAAAAATAGTTAACTTAAATCATTTCTGTAAATGTCCTTTTTTGAAACACGCATAATTTAAGAACCCAATCAATGGGTAGCATCAGCTGGCAGCAGCCATTCCTAATAGCAAATGAAAAGCAAGCGTATTCGAAAGATATGTATAAGTAAAATTTAGAAGATAAATTAATAAAGTTAATCAGTTCTTTTCTTCTAATTTTGGAAATAATGTCAGATATTTACAACTCTTT